>PGFW01035177.1:8505-24534 GCA_003123925.1 Haematobia irritans | reverse complement strand
TGACATTGGGCAATAACCAAAGTGAAATATCATGACATCATGTGTGATAATGTTGGCGCCTATGATTTATCTTTGTTTAATCAGTGTTTACCTGCCAAAATAGGGAGTGCAAAAACTATGTTCTGTGGTTCATGCATAAAAAGAAAACAAATAAAATATAAAGTAAATATATAAATGTAATAAAATGTTGTATCCATTACCATACAAGGAAAACATTTCGCTGGCTCATTTTTTACCAATTCTCTTCTTTGTTGTAGTGTCGCAGGCCAAAACCCCAAAATTGGTTTGGAAATCCTGATTAAGCGAAGTATTTTTTAAAAACCAATTCAATTCAACTATCTGTAGAAACAAAGTCATTATACATATTTATGGCGACTGGTCATCCCTACAGTGAATTGGTGTGAAATGGTCATAATTCTTCATTTTGAAAGCCACAAGTTTTTGTTGCAAATACAGGCAGCTTAAAAGATATTTGTGCAATTCATCATTAGATGCGCCCCAGCAAAGTTGAACATAAGCCTTAACATAAATGACACTTTCAACACATTCGTAAACTTTTCAAACAACAAATAAGAAAGCAACACAGAGATCCGATATTTTTTTTAGAAAATCACAATTGCTTCATTAGATTTAAAATTAAGAGGGTTTTGTGGACTCAAATATATGTTGTGCATGGGGTGAAGAACACTGTTGCCACTCGACCCAACAATAATCGAACAAAGTTTTGTTTCATTAGAAGATTTTTTTCTTTTCTATAATTTTCTATAATTTTGCCAAAATTTTATTTCTATACGAAAATTTTGTCAAATTTTGATTTCTATAAAAAATTTGTCAAAATTTGATTTCTATAAAAATTATTTTTCAAGAATTTTTATTTCTTTAGGAAAAAAATTTTTTTTTTTGTTCAAAATATAATTCTTAGAAAATTTTATCAAAATTTATTTCTATAGACAATTATATTTATATTTTATTATCTTTAGAAAATTTTGTCAAATTTTATTTCTATTAGAAAATTTGTCAAAATATTATTTCTTATAAAATTTTATCAAAATTTTATTTCTATAAAAATGTTGTCAATATTTTATTTCTATAGAAAATTTTTGTCAAATTTTATTTCTATAGCAATTTTGGTGCCAAAAAATATTTTTTTTTATTTATAGAAAATTTTGTCAAAATGATATTTTTCTTTAGAAAGATGTTAACAACATTTTTTATTTCTGTAGATAATTTTTCAAAATTTTATTTCTATAGAAAATTTTTGTCGAAAATTTTGTATCTTCTAATAGGAAATGTTTATAAAAAATATTAATATCTACAGAAAATTTTGTAACAATTTATTGATTTCTTATAGATTTTTTTTTCTTTTTCTATAGAAAATTTGTCAAAAATTTTATTTTCTATAGAAAATTTTGACAATATTTTATTTCTTATAGAAAAAGTTCTACTTCTCTGCGCTTCTTGGATCTTGGACTGCTGGGGATAAGCCTTTCGCCCTTATTTGGTATCCTTAGAAAGTGGCTTCAAATTCTACCAACCCTAATAAAATTTTTTTCTTTTGTTTTTCGTTACAGAAATTATCGATTAAAAATGGAGAAAATCAAAAAAAAAACAAAATATTTCTTAGAAAAATTTTGTCAAATTTTATTCTATAGAAAATTTATCAAATTTTATTCTATAGAAAAATTTTGTTAAAATTTCAGTTCTTTAGAAAATTTTAACAAAATTTTATTTCTATAGAAAATTTTTGTCAAAAATTTTTATTTTCTATAACATATTATCTTTATTAAATTTTATCTTTGTTCGTGATGTAGTATTTTATTAAATATTAAGATATTTCTTAGAGATGTTGTTAAAGATTACTTTTTCTAGTAAATTTAGTCAAAATTTTTATTTCTTAGCGAAAATTTTGTAAAAATTTTATTTCTAGAAAATTTTTGTCAAAAATTTTATTTCTATAGAAAATTTCAAAATTTTATTTCTATAGAAAATTTTGTCAAATTTTTTCTATAGAAAATTTTGTAAATTTTATTTCTTAGAAAATTGTGTCCGGAAATTTTATTTCTATAGTAAAATTTTGTCAAAATTTTATTTCTATAAAATTGCAAAATTTTTGCTAAAAAGTTTGTAAACTTTTATTTCAATAGAAAATTTTCCAAATTTTATTTCTATAGAAAAGTTTGTCAAAATTTTATTCCTATAGAAAATTTTGTCAACATTTTTTTTCTGTAAAAAATTTTGTCAAATTTTAATTTCTTTAGAAAATGTTTGTCAAAATTTAATTTCTATAAAAAAATTTGTCAAAATTTTTTTTCAGTAGAAAATGTTGTTTTCTATAGAAAATTTTGTCAAAATTTTTTTCTTTAGAAAATTTTCAAAATTTTATTTCTTTAGAAATATAGTCAAAATTTTATTTCTTTAGAAAATTTAGTCAACATTTTATTTCTTTAGAAAATTTTGTCAAAATTTAATTTCTATGAAAAAATTATTTCAAAATTTAATTTCTATAGAAAAATTTTGTCAAATTTTTTAATTTTTGCCAAGTAAAGAAATGTTGTTTCTATAGAAATATGCTTATCAAATCTTATTTTCTATAAACATTTTTGTCAAAGTTTTATTTCTTTAGGAGAATTAGTAAAATTTTTTTATTCTTTTAGAATAATTTAGTCAACATATGTTCTTTTGAAAATTTGCAAAATTTTATATTTCCAATAAGAATTAAATTTAGATCTAATAATTTTTTTTTTGAGAAAAGATGTTGACAAAATTTTAATGTTCTATAGAAATTTTGGGTTTAAATTTACTTCTATAGAAAGGTTCTATCTACGTGCTCTTTCCTAAGACTTGCGGACTGTGGGACTAAATCCTCGCCCTTAGTTTAGCCCTTAAGCTGTGGCCTCCAAATTTTTACAAATTCTGAATAAAATTTTGGTCTTTGTTTCGTTACAGAAATGTAAGTCGATTTAAAATTTTAAATCTAATGAAGCAATTGTGATTTTCTAAAAAAAATATCGGAATCTGTGTTGCTTTCTTATTTGTTGTTTGAAAAGTTTACGAATGTGTTGAAAGTGTCATTTATGTTAAGGCTTATGTTCAACTTTGCTGCGACTATCTAATGATGAATTGCACAAATATCTTTTAGGTGCCTGTATTTGCACAAAAACTTGTGCTTAAAAATGAAAATTATGACATTTCACCACAATTCACTTAGGATGACCAGTCATAAATTTTATAATGACTTTGTTTCTACAGATAGTTGAATTGAATTGGTTTTAAAAAATATTCATTTAATTCAGGATTTCCCAAACCAATTGGGGTTTTGCCTGACACTACACACAAAGAAAATTGCGATAAAAATGAGCCAGCGAAATGTTTTCCTTTGTAATGGGGAAACATTTATTCATTTATATTTACATTTATATTTATTTTTCTTTCTGCATGAACCACAGAACATAGTTTCACTCCCCTTTTTGGGAAACACTGATTAAACAAAGATAAATCATAGGCGCAACAGTTATCACCACATGATGATGATTTTCTTGGTTATTGCAATGTCAACAATGACATCTATGATGACATTAGAGTTGGAATTATGATGGCAAAGCTAAAATATAACCAAAACAGTTGACAATCTTCAAGACATTTATTCATTCAAGATAAGCAAACCACTAAAAACACTGCAATGCTTATGGTCTAAAAATCACAGATTGGTTATGGCCTAGACACCAATCTCACCACATACCATGGATGCAATCCAATAACTGGCATACTGACAAAACATGTCTCAAATGATTGCATGGATACACACACGTACTACTGCATTGCAAAGTAATCCAAAATGGACAAGGGTAACTTTCTTGCCATTGCTTCGAGAGAAAAACCACCCACTTTAGAAAATGTTTTCCACGCCAAATTTAAACATGGCATACATTTAGTCTTCAATAATAAATATGGACATAATTATTTATGTATTGCTTGTATAAATCGATTTATCGATTAAATCTGATATTATTATTTGGCGGAATTGGGCGATATTTTCAAAATTATTTCTATAGAAAATTTTGTCAAAATTTTATTTCTATAGAAAATTTTGTCAAAATTGTATTTTAAAGAAATTTTGTCAAAGTTTAATTCTATAGAAAATTTTTTCAACAATTTGATTTCTATCGAAAATTTTGTAAAAATTTTTTTCTGTAGAAATGTCAAATTTAATTTCATACGAAAATTTTGTCCAAAATTTATTTTTTTTCAAGTGTGGTTTTCTGTTGGGTTTAATAAACTGCCTGAATTTATTCTGATAATTGGTTGATAGTTTTGGGCTGCAAGTAGAGATGCTGATGAGGAATGTGGTAATTCGCGAAACGTGCGTCCATCCCCCAACATATTGCAGTCTATACGGGCTTTTGGCCCAATATAAATTTGACAAACATTCTTTCCTCTGTTGGTTACTGACGCCTACGGCACTTGTATTTAGTCAATTGTATGGTTTTAACTGCAATATAAAAAACACAACAAGAATGTAAGTTTCTATAGAAGTTTGTCAAGTATTTTATGTTCTATAGAAAGTTTTGTCAAATTTAAATTTCTATCGAAAGTTTTGTCAATATTTTATTTCTATAGAAAATTTTATTTCTATAGAAAATTTTGTAAAAATTTTATTGCTATATATATTCTATAGACAATTTTCTCAAAATTTTATTTCTCTAAAAGTTTGTCCCAAAATTTTTTTCTGCTAGAAAATTTTGTCCAAAATTATTTTCTATATGAAAATGTTGTCAAAGAATTATAATTTCTAATATGAAATGTCTTGCCCAAAACTTATTTTATTTCTGTAGAGAATTTGGCAAAAATTTAATTTATACCTGAAATTGTCCAAATTCTAATTTCTAATCGAAAGATTTTTCAAATTTTAATTTCTATAGAAAACCGGTTGCCAAAGAATTTTATTTCTATAGAGAATTTGGTCAAGAATTTTACTTATGTAGAAGATTTTGTGCAAAATTTTATTTCTATACGATCAAATTTGTATTCTATATATAATTTCTAATAGGCAGATCTTCTCATAAGTTATTATTTCACTAACAAATTTTGTAAACATTTTATTTCTGAAAAATTTTGTCAAAATTTTATTTCTATCGAAAATTTTGTCAAAATTGTATTTCTAAAAAAAATTTGTCAAAATTTTCATTTTATAGAAAATTTTGTCAAAATTTTATTTCTATAGAAAATCTTGTCAAAATTTTATTTCTATAGAAAATCTTGTCAAAATTTTATTTCTATAGAAAATTTTGTCAAAATTTTATTTCTATAGAAAATTTTGTCAAAATTTTATTTCCTTAGAAATTTTTGTCAAAATTTTATTTCTATAGAAAATTTTGTCAAAATTTTATTTCTATAGAAAATTTTGTATAAATTTTATTTCTATAGAAAATTTTGTCAAAATTTTATTTCTATAGAAAATTTTACCAAAATTTTATTTTTCATTGAGAGATTTGGTAAAAATTTTGTTTTTATTGAAAATTTTGTAAAATGTTATATTCTTATAGAATTTGTCAAAATTTTATTTCTATTACAAAATTTTGTCAAAAATTGTATGTCTATAGAAATTTTGTCAAAATTTTATTTGCTATAGGAAAATTTTCAAAATTTTAATTTCTTTTAGAAATTTTGTCAAAATTTAATTCTATTGAAAATTTTGTCAAAGATTTATTTCTATAGAAAGTTTTGTCAATAATTTTATTTTTATAGAATATTTTGTCAAAAATGTATTATTTCGAAAAAAAAATGATCACAATTTTTATTTTATAGAAAATTTTGTCAAAATTGTATTTCTAACAAAATTTGTCAAATTGTATTTCTAACAAAATTTGTCAAAATTATTTCTATAGAAATTTGTCAAAATTTTATTTCTATAGAAAATTTTTGTCAAAATTTATTTCTTATGAAAATTTTGTCAAAATTTTAATTTCTTAATTAGAAAGGTTTTGTCAAAAATTTAATTTTCATATAGACAAGTTTTGTCAAAGATTTTATTTACTTTATAAATTTTATTTATAAATTTTTATTTCTATTAGAAAATTTGTCAGAAATTGTATTTCCTAAAAAAATTTGTCAAAATTTTTATTTCTCATAGAAATATGGTCAAAATTTTTATTTCTATAGAAAATTTTTCGCAATTTTTTATTTCAAGGAATTTGTCAAAATTTTATTTCATGAATAGAAAATTTTGCCAAAACTATTTATTTTCTATAGAAAATTTTGGCATTGTTATTCTCTATAGAAAATTTTGCAACATTTTATTTCTATAGAAATTTGTCAAATGATTTCAAAACAATTGTTAATTTTATATTATAGAAAATTTTGTCAAATATTTTAAAAATATCTTCAACATCAATTGTATTTCTATAGAAAATTGTTGTCAAAATTTTATTTCTTTAGAAAAATTTTGTCAAAATTTTATTTCTATAGAAAATTTTGTCAAAATTTTATTTCTATAGAAAATTTTGTCAAAATTGTATTTCTAAAAAAAAAATTGTCAAAATTTTAATTTTCTATAGAAAATTGTTGTCAAAATTTTATTTCTATAGAAAATTTTGTCAAAATTTTATTTCTATAGAAAATTTTTGTCAAATTTTATTCTATAAATTTTCAAAATTTATTTCTATAGAAATTTTGTCAAAATTTTATTTCTATAGAAATTTTGTCAAAATTTTATTTCTAAAATATTTAAATTTTATTTCTATAATATTTTATTTCTTATAGAAAATTTTGTCAAAATTTATTTCTAAAAAATAAAAATTGTCAAAATTTTATTTCTATAGAAAATGTTGTCAAAATTTTATTTCTGTAGAAAATTTTGTCAAAATTGTATTTCTAAAAAAAAATTGTCAAAATTTTATTTCTATAGAAAATTTTGTCAAAATTTTATTTCTATAGAAAATTTTGTCAAAATGTATTTCTAAAAAAAAATTGTCAAAATTTTATTTCTATAGAAAATTTTGTCAAAATTTTATTTCTATAGAAAATTTTGTCAAAATTGTATGTAAAAGAAAGAAAGTTTTGTCATAAATTTTATTTTATGATTGTCAAAATGTATTTCGATAAAACATATTTTATTAGGAAATTTGTCAATGTATTTCCTTATTCATATTGAAAAAGTAATTATTGAATGTCAAATTATTTCATTTCTATGGAAATTTTGTTCAATCATTTCAATTATCTTAGAGAATTTTGTCAAAAATTTTATTTCTATAAGAAAATTTTGTTACCAATTTTAATTTCTATAAAAAATTTTGCAAAATTTTATTTACTATAGATAAATTTTGTCAAAATTTATTTCGAATAGAACATTTTGTCAAAATTTTATTTCGATAGAAATGTTGTCACGAATTTATATATAAGAATTTGGCAAAATTGTCTTTAGTCTGTTTTGCGTGGCCTGAAAAGAGAATTTTGTAGCCTCTTACATCTCACAGTGAATGATCTCATCTTCCTGATAATGGTACTGACCGTTATAAAAAAAAAAAAATGGATATATCGTATAAAAATGTAAAAGACTAAGCCGGATATAGCATCAAATGTCCAAATTGTTAACCACTATCATAGACTTCATATGAGCCTTAATCCTTATCTTAAGAATCTATTATAGAAATTTTCCTTTCCACTGGAATTTTTCGGTAGAGAGGATTGTTTTTTTTTTACCACTAATACACAGAACTCAAAGAATGCCCTAGTTACATGAAGTAAATTTCCATTAACAGCTGATAAATGTTGCCATACAATCTCCAAGTGGATTCATTCGAACGTCATAGTGGTCCAGTGAACTGCTTTTGCAAATCATATTGTCTGAGGGCCACATACTAGCGATAATCGTATTGAAAGCAACATTAATGTTTTATTTTTTTTTAAATGTCTTGTTTCATAATTGTAAAATTTCAATTTCTCTCCTTATATTCCCAATGCATTGTTTGAGGTCGTTAACAATTCAACTATGCCTTACATCATCCAATTAACGGATTGCACTGCCTACTTTATTGTATACCAAAATGCCGCCAACTGAAATTTTTCACTGGCTAAAATATTTTTTGCTGAGGTCGTTTACGTTATTTGCCGCCGATACATACCAGTGTGGATGCATTGCCTACTTTATGATATACCAAAAAAGCCGCAACTAAATTTTTACCTGCTGAAATTAGCCTTTTTGCTGCGGCATATTAAAAAAAAAAACTATATAGAAAAAAAAACATTGACAAAATTTCCGATATAGACAATAAATATTTTGCTGTTAAAAATAAAAATTGCTTGACCAAATTTCTCTATAGAAATAAAATTTTGGACAAAAATTTTCATAGAAATTAAAGAAAAAAAAACCAAAAAAAAAAAAACTTTCTGATAGAAATAAAACTTTTCACAAAAAATTTCTATAATAATTAAATTTTTTGATAAAAGTTTTCTATAGAAATAAAATTTTGAAAAACATTCTGGTAGAAATGTTCATGACCAAAGATGTGGGAGAAATCGCGGGGAAGCGACGGAAGGGAAAATCACCTGGAGTTTATAAAAAGTTCTCTGAGCGACACAATTATACAAAACTTGTTTAGTATAGCTTTGTGACTCCCGTTTTCACCAAAAGGTTTCAAAGAATATCATCAAAGCATATGAAATAGAAACACGGAATAATTAGGGTTTTTTCTAATGGAAATTCAAATTGGCGGAATTATTTTTATTTCATTTGGATAAATTCTTACCAAGATGGTCTTGTCCTATTGCAAGGTTCAAAATTTGAACAACAACTTTTCTATAGAAATAAAAATTTTTGATAAAATTTTTTTGCAGAAATAAAATTTTCCTATGGAAATAGAATTTTGGACAAAATTTTCTATAGAAATAAAATTTTGATAAAATTTTCTGTAGAAATTACAAACTTTTTGAAAAAGTTTCTATAGAAATTAAAAGTTTGAAAAAAAAATCTATAGAAATAAAAATTCTTTATAAATTTTTTTTACAGAAATAAAATTTTGCATAAAATTTTCCATGGGAACAGAATTTTGACAAAATTTTTCGATTTAGAAATAAAATTTTGACAAAATTTTATAGTAATAAAATTTTGACATAATTTTCTTATAAGCAATAAAATTTTGACAAAATTTTCTACAGAAATAATTTTTTATAAAAATTTTGACATAATTTTTCAATAGAAATAGAGTTTTGGCCAAATTTTTAATAAGAAAATAACATTTTGACAAAATTTTCTATTAGAAATAAAAATTTGACAAAAATTTTCTATAGAAATAACATTTTGACAAAATTTTCTATAGAATTAAAAATTTTGACAAAATTTTCTGTAGGAAATAAAATTTTGACAAAAATTGTCTATAGAAATAAAATTATTGACAAATTTTCTTAAAAATATAATTTTGACAAACTTTTCTATATAAATAAAAATTGACAAAATTTTGTATAGCAAATAAAATTTTAGCGGCAATTTTATTACAGAAATCAAATTTTGACAAATTTTCTATTAAAAAATCAAATCAATATTATTTCTATAGAAGAAATAACATTTTGACAAAATATTTCTATAGATAAATTAAAATTTTTGACAAAAATTTTCTTGTAGGAATAAAAATTTGACAAAATTTCCTATAGAAATTAAAATGTTGACAAAATTTTCTATAAAAATATAATTTTTTGACAACGTTTTCGTATATAAATAAAATTTTTGACAAAATTTTGTATAAGAAATAAAATTTAGCGAAAATTTTTATTACAGAAATCAAATTTTTGACAAAATTTTCTATAAAAATTACAAATTTTTGGACAAAATTTTCTATAAAATCAAAATTTTGATAAAATTTTCTATTAAAAATCAACATGTAGACAAAATTTTCCATAGACGAAAAATTAGATCAAAAATTTCTAAAGAAAAAAATAACAAAATTTTTTTAACAATATTCAATTATTTTTTTTTTTTAATTTTATATATTTTCTTGAAATTTCGGTAGATTATTTTTGGCTTACGAGTGGGCAACGCTATTAAAAACAACACGGGACAAATGTTTTAAATAGATTTTTTGCCTACTTAAATGTTAGCGCCGGCGGCCAACCTAAAATGTTACTTGGAAAAAAAACTAATCAAAATGGATGAGAAAAATTTGGCTAACAAATGAACTGGTAAAATATATGCTGGACTTGAACACCGCAATATACATTTGGAATGGTTGTTTTACATATACGAGTGACGTACTTGTTCTGGGAAATATTAATCGTGCTTTCGCAATAACACATTTGCCTTAGCCATGCGATCATGCAAATCAATGCAAGAATGATGATAAAGTTGATAATTTGGAATGGGAATTAAGTTTTGTTTTTCGTACTGGGGAATGCGGAATGCGGCCAAACTGAGAGTCGAATAATCAACAATTGTTGCGATTACCATTTCAAACACCGACGCATCGTCCCTTTGCACTTGGTTTGAATTGTTATGCGAGCAGATTGCCGGCTAAACAATATCAGCGCAAGCAAGCAATACGCACAGTTGCGACACAGCAAGAGTAGTGGTGATTGTGGTCGTGGCTGTGGGTGCCTATTTGATACGACACAATTCGTCCCAATGCTTTAGTTCAGCGGTTTAGAGCAATTCTGAGCCAGCACAAATCGTCGCTGTCTTCGACACATGACGGTTGCGTTTTCCATTTCCAAAATCAATTTGCCAAAAAGAATAACCAA
Source organism: Haematobia irritans (assembly GCA_003123925.1). Classification (NCBI taxonomy): domain Eukaryota; kingdom Metazoa; phylum Arthropoda; class Insecta; order Diptera; family Muscidae; genus Haematobia; species Haematobia irritans. The sequence goes on along the minus strand of PGFW01035177.1, from coordinate 13,809 downwards.
CCACCCAACCCCGGATCCCAATATTAGTGACTTGTCAATAGAAAATAAAAATACAAAAACTACAAAAAAACAAAAAACAACAAAAAAAAGATTAAAAAAAAATTTTTAAACATAAATCCCAACGGTGAGTATATAGAAAAATAAACAAGTGGCAGAAGCTAGTGATCAAACTCTAAACCATACTAAAAATAAAAATTTTTCGAAAATGTTTTGTCGCTTTAACAGCCATTAGCTGCCACCTACTACTCTAATCCACCTTCTCCCAGCAATGGTCTAAGAAGTGGGTGCCCAACCGCGCGTACGCCATCAATTAGCACATCAAAAGGCGGTGCCAACACTTTGCCATCATCCAAAGAAGTGGCTGAGATACGTCTTAACTTGGCCAACGATTGGAAAGTATTGAGTTCCGTTCATCAAATGGTTAGTTGACGAGAAAGCCTTTTTGTAGCCAACCCCAATGAGTGGCCATTGAGAAAATTGTCGATTTTGTGCCACCAGAGGAATTGAAGGTAAGTCATATAAGTGAGTTAATAGTACTCTGGAAATCTATAAACGAAATTCTGGTAATTACTGTTTGTTCAAAATTTTTGCCTTTGTTAAACTGAAATGTCAAAAACAGCTGAAATTTATAATTAGAAATCAGCTGTTTGTTGACATTTAAGTCAAATGAGAGCATTTGCTTTTGGATATGCATGGTATTTGTGCGTGATAGTTTAAACCGTTTTCTTTTACTTAATTATGGCCAAGCCGTGAGGGCCTAAACGAAAACATAGTCAGAACATGTACATAAAAATGTGCAACACTGATATCAGCTGTTTAAATAAAATCGCAGAAAGCGAGAGCAATTTTACATTTTCCGTTTATGAATATATTTCTGTAGAATTTGTTTTTATTTCTACAGAAAATTTTGTCAAAATTTTATTTCTATAGAATGTTATGTCAAAAATTTTTTTTATAAAAAAGTTTGCCAAAATTTTATTTCTATAGGAAATGTTGTCAAAATTTTACTTCTTTGGAAAATTTTGTCAACATTATATTTTTATAGGAAAATTTTGTGAACATATATTTCTATAGAAATAAAATTTTGACAAAATTTTCTATAGAAATAAAATTTTGACAAAATTTTCTAGAGAAATAAAATTTTCGAGAAAATTTTTTATAGAAATAAAATTTTGACAAAATTTTCTATAGAAATAAAATTTTGACAAAATTTTCTATAGAAATAAAAATTTATGAGAAAAATTTTTCTTAAGAGAAATAAAATTTTGAGAAAATTTTCTATTAAAAAAATTTATTTCTATAGAAATAAAAATTTTGAAAAAATTTTTCTATTGTCAAAATTGTATATTTCTTATAGAAATTTTGTGAAAATTTTATTTCTATGAAAATTTTGTATTTCTATTGAAATGTGAAAAAATTTATCTTTGAAAAACTGTATTTCTAAAATTTTTGCAAATTTTTATTTTAAAAATTGTATTTCTATAAACAATTTTTTTCAATATTTTTTATTTTCTATAGTAAATTTCTTCAAAAATTTTATTTGATAAGAAAATTTTGTCAAAAATTTCTATATTTCTATAGAAAATTTTTTTTTTTCAAAAATGTTTATTTCTATAGGAAAATTTAGTCAAAATTTTATTTCTAAAGACAATTTTATTTCATATAGAAAAATTTTGTCAAAATTTTATTTCTATAGAAATATAAAAAATATTTCTATAAAAATTTTTTTTTTTATAGACAAAATTTTATTTCTATAGAAAATTTTGTTCAAAATTTTATTTTCATAGAAAAATTTTGTCAAAATTTTTATTTCTATAGAAAAATGAATTTATTTCTCAAAATTTAGTATTTCTATCAGAAAATTTTTGTCATAGAAATTGTCATTTTTCTATGATAGAAAATTTATAGAAATTGCTATTTTGAAATTTTCGAAAATTTTTTTCTTATAGAAAATTTTGGCAAAATTTTATTTTTTGAAAATGCAACATTTTAAAATTTCATATTCTATAGAAAAATTTTGTCAAAATTTTATTTCTATAACAATTTGTAAAATTATTCTAAAGAAATTTTTTGTACATATTTAAAATGTTTCTATAGAAAATTTTGTCAACAATTTATAGCAAAATTTCTATAGTTCAAAAATTTTCGAAAATTTTATTTGCTATAAAAATTTGTCAAAATTTTTTTCTATAGAAATTTTTCAAAATTATATTTCTATAGAAAATTTGGTCAAAATTTAATCTATAGAAAAAATTTTTCAAAATTTTATTTCTATAGAAAATTTGGTAAAAATTTTATATCATAGAAAATTGTTCAAAATTTTATTCTATAGAAAATTTTGTCAAATTTTTATTTATATAGAAAATTTTGTCGAATATCATGAAAATTCGAATTTTATTTCTTATAGAAATGTCGAAAATTTTTTCTATAAAGAATTTTGTCAAATTTGTTATATTACTTAGAATTGTAATTATTCTGAATTAAATTTTATTTCTATGAAATTCGAATTATTAGAAAATTTTGATTTCTAGAAATTTCAAATTATTTCTAAAAAATTTATTTCAAATGCAATTATTTTCTTGAAATTTTTTCATTTAATTTTCTAAGAAATGTTTGAAATTTTTTTGAATAGATTTTTCAAAATTCTTACTTTTCTTATGGAAATTTGAAACATTTTATTTTTGCATTTACTATAGAATTGCAATCATTTTAGTTTGTCAAAATTTTATTTCTTCAATCCAATTTGCAATTTTATCAATTTTTGCGTAAAATTCTTTTCTATGAATTTTTCAATTTACTCTAAGATTTGCAATATTATTCTTAGATTTTCTAATCTAATCTTGCAAATGGTTACAATCTTTTTCTATAGAATAATTGTCAGATTTTTTTGTATAGAAAAATTGTTGCAATTTATTTCTTTAAATAATTGCAAAATTTATTATTAAGGAATTTTATTCTAAATTTTTTCAATTATCTTATAGAATTGTACTTTTTCACTAATGCAAAATTATAAAGAAAATTTTTGCTAAATTTTTTTTCAGAAATTTTATTTATTTTCTGAAATTGCAATATAACTATGAAAATTAATTGTCAAAAATCATCTCTATAGAAAATTTTCAATTTTTCCATGAAAGTCATATTCATGAAATTTTCTGCGATATCAAGATTTTAATTTTTATTTTCTATAGAAAAATTTTGTCAAGATTTTTTGCTGTATAGGGAAAATTGCATTTATCCTTGGAATGATTATTTTCATCCTTTATTATACAATTTATTAATTATTCTCTATAAAATGTAAAAATTTTTTCTATGCAATGCTAAAAATTATTTTTAACAGATTGTTTAAAATTTTCTTTCTAGGAAATTATTATTATTGTTCTATAAGAATATGCAACATTATCTTTTGAATTTGCTAAACAATTTCTGATTTCTATAAAAACTTTTTGTCAAATTATTCTGAAATTCAAATTTATTCTCTTTGAATTTTTCAATTTGTATAGAATGTTGCCATTATTTCTATAGAAATTGGCCAAATTTATCTGAAGAAAATTTTATCTCTATAAACATTGGTCAAATTTCATAAATTTTTTATTTAAGCCAATTTATGTATTATTCAAATTTTCTTAAAATTTTTCTGTTTTCTATTGAACAATTTTGTCGCGAAAGTTTTATTTCTTATACCGAAAATTTTTGTCAAAATTTTATTTCTATAGATAAAATTGTCAAAAGTTTATTTCTATAGAAAAATTTTGTCAAAAATTTTATTCCATAGAAATTTCAAATTTTATTTCGTCTAAAATTGTTGATTATTCCTATAGAAAATTTTGTCGAAATTTTATTTCTATAATAAAAATTTTGTCATTTTTTTAATGTGAAATTTTATCTTCTATGGAAAAATTTGCAAAATTTTTATTTTTTCCAATATTTATTTCTATAGAATTTCTAGTCAAATTTATTCTTGCAAAAATTGTTAAATTATCTTCTAATAGAAAATTTTTCAAAATTTTATTTCTATGAAAATTGATAGTAACACAATTTTTGCTAAAATTTTTATTTCTAAAAGAAATTTTTTGCTAAAATTATTCTTATTTCTAAGAAATATTGAAAATTTTTGTTAAAATTTCTATTACTATAGATAAATTTGTCAAAAGAAAATTTTGTCACAATTTTATTTCCAATAGAAATTTTGTCAAATTTTTTATTTCATATAGAAAATTTTTGCTCAAAAATTTTTATTTTTTCTACAGAAAAATTTTGCTCAAATTTTTATTTTTCTAGAAAATTTTCTTCAAAAATTATTATCTACTAGAAAAATTTTGTTCAAATATCTTTATTTCATTAACAACTTTCGTAAACATTTTAATTGAAGTGTCTCTTAGTTGTAGTGGAATGTTGTGCAAATTCTACCAAAAAACCAAGAGTAAAAAATCTACCATTTTTGGTGCTTGCACCAAACACCAAACCATTCTTGTTTTTCACTCTGGCTTTTACAAAATCGAGATTTTCTTCCCGCATGAACTTTTTTGTTTTGTCAAATTTGTAAGGATGTTGGATCAATATACTGCAAAATACTTTTACCAATTAAATTTGTTAAAGACTTTATTTATATATTTGCAAGTTCAATTTTTAGTCCATTATTTTAAGTCATAATTACACTATAACATGTTTGTATATGATATTTACAACATATTATGTTTGGCACACAACATTTTCGTAAATATAATTTCTACGGATGCAAACATGTATTCATTTAGAAATTTCCTATAAACATATATATCTTTAGAAACATCAGAGAGAGAGAGAGAGAGAGAGAGAGAGAGAGAAAGAGTGCTGGAGAGAATAGAAGAAAAAGATAAAAATGGAGCTAAATAACGAAAGACATGTAACAGTAAAACATATGAAAAACACTCCTTTCCATTCGTGTAGGGAACATTTTTTCAACAGGATCGAATGAAATTTGTTGGTCCAAGAAGACTCTGGAAGTCAAATCTGGGGATCGTTTACTCGTAGAGCTGTTTTTATTTATTTAATTATTTTTATTTTTTTGTAATTAATTTATTATTGTAATTCTTGTTAATCTTAGAGAAATTCGAAAAAAAAATAATTAAAATAATGTGAACCAGCAAATTTCTATAAATATTTATATAAAAATAACAAACAAATTGAAATTATCACCAGGTGACGGCAATCGTCGTCACACATCAGTACACTTCCTATGGCTCTGAGACATATATAGTTCAGAATTGATTAATCTTCGTTAATTGGATGATGTAAGGCATAGTTGAATTGTTAACGACCTCAAAC
>PGFW01035169.1:0-10214 GCA_003123925.1 Haematobia irritans | reverse complement strand
CTTCTAACATTCTGCTCATCTGTCACCTTAAGATACTTCTTGACATACAATTTCAAGCAAAATCGTAATACAATTACGGTTTGTAGATGCTCCACGAAGTTCGCGGGAACATGCTTATACACTTCAGCGAGTCAGTTTATATGGGGATCATATCAGAACCTGACCGATATTAGCCCACCTTTCAACTTGAATCTGATTGAAGACAAATACCAACGAATGTCTGTAAAATTTTAGAACGACGGCTTCCATTTTTGAAGGCTGACTGTAGCGAGATAAAAACAGACAGACGGACATTAAAATCAAAATCTTTTGGATCCAAGTGTGCAATGATACTTAATGGCTGTATTACGTTTATAAATAAATACAATGGAATGCCTCTTATATTCTTAAGGACAGGGGATGATTGCTAATACACCAAGTCGCATGTGTTAAGAGTAATGGATACGATTAAAGAACAGCAACAACAACAGCAGCAGCATCAACTGCGGGTATCTGCAACCTTATGGAAGGGAAGGAAATATTCCTCTCGATATTTCCTTAAGTTCATCTTTAAAACCTTATAAATTATGAGAGCTACCAACAAGAATTTGACTGCAAAAGATTAACAAGTTGTATTTTCCTCCACGATTTTACCAGTATGAAGGCTATAATACTTGAACAAGGGGGAGAGGGTGTTGCAGAGGATTATTACTTATGTTCTGGTGTCACCGTCATCTACAGCATCATCATCAGTTGGCAAAACGATATCATATTCCATTTTAAGCTTCACCAACTGACCATTAATGGCAGTGGCAAATGGCTAAAACTGTGAACAAAACAGGGTGCAAATCTTGTACTTAGAATTTCCTCACATTCCTTACAATACTTGCATTTTGTCATGCCTGTTTGCATTCTTCCATCATTCGAGTTATGAAAGTTTAAGCATATTGAGGGGGTTTTGAAAGCAGACTATTTTCAGGGTTGCTTGTGATACTGTTTTTTTGTCGTATTGAGTTGATATACCCTTGCATTTTGTAAGTAATGCAATAATCTGCTTTCCTGAGCTTCTCGGAGCATTCTCCTCATCTTTATTTGATCATTCACAAAGTTTTATGTGAAGTTTTTATGACAATTTGACGTTGGCCATCGTCATCGATTTGTTAACTAAATCTTCTCGACTTGAATGTTATGGTGTACGAAACTATACAAAAATCATAAATACATTACTTAGACCAATTAGTTTCGTTTAGATGACAAATTCGAAGAGGGTAGATTGGAAATAATGGTTAAATCTTGTGGAGAGTCTTACTAATACATAAAAACAAAACCAAACAAGTAGATACGGCCGTAAGTTCGGCCAGGCCGAATCTTATGTACCCTCCACCATGGATTGCATAGAAACTTGTACTAAAGACTGTCATCCACAAAAGAAATACTTGGGTTGCCGTAACACTTGCCGATATCTTGAGGTGTCTTAAAACTTCTTAACACCGTCTTCTCAATTGTAAGTAAGTCCACACGGGTTATAATTAAACAAAAAAAAGTCGAATAAAAATTTTTCTATAGAAATAAAATTTTGACAAAATTTTTATAGCAATAAGATTTTGACAAAATTTCCTATAGAAATAAAATCTTGACAAAATTTTCTATAGAAATAAAATTTTGACTAAATTTTCTATAGAAATAAAATTTTGACAAAATTTTCTATAGAAATAAAATTTTGACAAAATGTTCTATAGAAATAAAATCTTGACAAAATTTTGAATAGTAATAAAATTTTGAAAAATTTTCTATAGAAATACAATTTTGACAAAATTTTTTATAGAAATAAAATTTTGAAAAATGTTCTATAGAATAAAATCTTGACAAATTTTAAAAAAAAATTTTATAGAAATAAAATTTTGGTAGAATTATTTTTAAGGATCGGCTTATTATAACTATAGACCGATATGGACCAATTTTTGCATGGTTGCGACCATATACTAGCGCGCAAATATACCAAATTTCACTAGCGTACCAAATTTCAACAGGATCGGATAATTTTTCATCCTCCAATAGCTCCGGAGGTCAAGTCTGGGGATCGGTTTATGTGGGGCTACATATAATTAAGGACCGATGAGGCACAATTTTTGGCATTAGTTGTTAGGAGACCATATACTACACTTATGTACCAAATTTCAGGTCGGATCGGAAGTGAAATTTTCTTCTCTTAGAGGCTACGCAAGCCAAATCTGGGGATCGGTTTATATGGGGCTACATATAATTGTGGACTGATTTGGACCAATTCCCGCATGGTTATTAAAGACGATATACTAACACCACGTACAAAATTTCAACTGAATCGGTTGAATTTTGCTCATCCATGAGGCTACGGAAGCCAAATCGGGTAATCGGTTTATATGGGGGCTATATATAATTATTTTTGCATAGTTGCTAGAAATCATATACTCTACACCATAAGAGAGAAGTTCACCAATGTGGTATCACAATGGACTGAATAGTCTAAGTGAGTCTGATACATCGGGCTGCCACCTAACCTAACCTACACCATGTACCAAATTTCAGCCGGATCGGATGAAATTTGCTTCTCTTAGAGGCTCCGCAAGCCAAATCTTAACGTCGGTTTATATAGGGGCTACACGTAAGAGTGGTCCGATATGGGCCATTTGCAATACCATCGACTACATCAATAACAACTACGTTTGTTCCAAGTTTCAATCTTCATATGCTTGTTTTGTTCGGAAGTTAGCGTGATTTCCAACACACGGACGGACGGACATGCTTTGATCGACTCAGGAATTTCACCACGACCCAGAAATATATACACTTATTGGGTCTAGAGCAATATTTCGATGTGTTACTATAACGGAATGACAAAGTTAATATACCCCCATCTCTTTATGGTGGAGGGTATAACAAGTTCAGTTGGTATATGAGACAAAGAAAAAAAAGTTGTATCCCTGTAGAAAATTTTGTTCAAATTTTATTTAAAAAAAAAAATAATTTAACTTCTTATAGACAATTTTCGTGCAAAAATGTCTATTTCTATCGAAAATTTTTCCTCAAATTTTAGTTTTACTAGAAATTTTCAACAATTTTATTCTAATTGAAAATTTTGGCACACTTTTAGTTTATAGAAAATGTTGTCAAATGTATTTCCATAGAAAGTTTTGCAAAAATTATATTTTTTTCGCTTTTCCGCTTTAAAATTGTTGGAAAGGATATTTTCATTTCATTTTATTGCAGTACCTACACAACAAGATTAAAATCTTATAAATTACAGTGCAGGATGTATTAAATGTTAAAACATCTCCGACTTATAATGTAAGTATATACAATAATATAAAACATTTTAAAGATAAAAGAAAAAAAAGAAAAATTTAAATAAAATAAAGAGTTTTAAAAGCAAAAAATCGAAGGAAAATTACTTTTTATATTCCGTTAGGTTAGGTTAGGTTAAGGTTGCAGCCCGATGCTATCAGGCTCACTTAGACTATTCAGTCGCATTGTGATACACAACATTGAGTGAACTTCTCTCTTATTCACTGCAGTGCTGCCCGATTCTCATTGTTAAGCTTCCAGATGACAAGCGACCCCTTTTATAAGCCGAGTCCGAACGGCGTTCCACAATTGCAGTGAAAACTCACTTAGAGAAGCCTGTTGAACCCTCCTCAGAAATGTCACCAAGCATTACTGAAGGTGGATAATCCACCGCCTAAAAACCTGTTGGTGTTCGGTCCGAAGCAGGAAATGCGACACACGACCTTGTGTATGCAAGCTCTGGCATGCTAACCCATTACACCACCGGTATCATCCCACATTGCACACGGTGATATTCAAAATCCGATTGCATTCTTGATATTGAAATTGTGAGTGCAATATTATATCTAACAAAACGAAAATTTTATAATTAAATATTCTTAAAATGTTGAAATAAATTTTGTAATACTGCTTCTTAAAAGATGATGCGTTTGCTGATGCAGTTGATATCGGGTGGAGAGTGTTCCAGAGACTAATCGTGCCAATTAAAGAACTGACATTCGCGATTTACAAGACTTGTGCTTCTAAAGGGTATGTATATTCCTGTTCCTATCACAATCTGTACGGAATTTATAAGAAGTTTTCCCGAATCGTTCATAGATATTTGGTAATCAATTTATGGTAGAAATGACTAACGATTTGACATTCAAGATAAATTTTAGGGTCAAAAGTTTTATTTTCTTAGAAAATTTTTGCGAAAATATTTTATCTTTAATCAAAATTTTATTCTTATAGAACTTTTTTTGCTCAAATTTTATTTCTATACGAAAATTTTGTCAATATTGTAATTGGTAATAGAAAAGTTTTCTTCAAATATATATTTCAAACAAAAATTTGTATCAAAATTTTATCTTCTATAGAAAAATTTTGTTAAAATTTCTATTTTCTAAAAAACATTTTTGTCAAAATTTACTTCTATAGAAAAATTTTGCTCAAAATGTTTATTTCTATTTAGAAAATTTTCTCAATTTTAATATTTATAGAAGGAATTTTTTAAAATTCACTTTTATAGAAATTTTTTTTCAAAATTGTTATTTTATAGAGAAGTTATGTCAAAAATTTATTTCTATAGAAAATTTAGCTCAAAACTTTTATTTCTTTTTAGAAAATTTGCCGAACATTTTATTTTAACAAAACCTTTATTTTTCATAGAAATTTTTTTCTCAAAGATTTATTTCTACAGAAAATTTTTGTATTTATTAAATTTCTCAAATTATTTTTAAATTATCTCTAAGAAAATTTATTGTAGAAAAATTGTTGTCATTTTCAAAATTATTAATTATTTCTATTAACCAAAATTTATTTTATGAAAATGTTTGACTTTTCTAAACATTTCGATTTTTCTTAGACTGAATTTATTATACAGAATTTGTTTTTATTTCTATAAATTTTGGCAAAATATCTATGAAAAATGTTCATTATCTGTTAGTTATTATTTCTGAAATTTAAATTTTATTTCTATAATGCAAAATTTTATTATAGAATTTGTCAAATTATTCTATAGAAATTTTGTCACTTACTAAAATGATAAAAATTTTTTCCGTCGAAATTAAGATGTATAAGATTTCAACTTTATTCCTATAAGATGGTTCTAAAATATGCGTAGAAAGTTGTCAAACTTTATGAAATTCAATTTTCTATGAAAATTTTCATTATTTCATAGAATCGTGCAAATCCTATTTCAAAATTTTGAATTTTCATAGAATGACATTAATAGAATTTTCTAAATTTTCTATTGAATTGTCCATATGTTGTTTCTTAGAAATTACATTATTTTGATTTGCAAATTTTATTTAAAGCCATTATTTCTTCATAGTCTTACAATTTACAGGAAATCAACTAATTTTTGGACAATTTTTTAAAATTTTTATTTCTATAGAAAATTTTGACAAATTTTATTCTATTAGAAAATGTTTACAAAATTTTAATTTCTGTAGAATTAATTTTCTCAAAATTTTATTTCGATGAAATTTTACAAAAATTTATTTTCTATGAAATCTTGTAAAAATTTTGAATTCAACAATTTTTCAAATTTTATTTAGAAATTTTTGTCATAACTTTTCGCATTTCTATCAACGAAAAAATTTGTCAACAATTTCTATTTCTCATGGAGAAATTTTTGTCAAAATTTTATTTCCTTTAGAAAATTGTGTCAAATCGTAATTTTTAGCTAGAAAAATTTGTCAAAACTTTTATGTCCTATAGAAGAATTTTCCATCAAAATTTTGCCATGTCTACTAAATTCTTGTTCAAAATTGTATTTCCTATGGAATCATTTTGTCTCGCAATATTTATTTTATAGAAAACATTCTTGTCAGAAATTTTATTTCTAATGCAAACATGTTGTGCAAAATCTTAGTATTTCTGATAAGAAATGTTTACTAAAATTTTATTTCTATAGAAAATTTTGACAGAAATTTATTTTATAGAAAAGTTTTCTCAAAATTTTATTTCTATAATTTTGCAATGTTTCTTATACAAACATTTTGAAATTTATTTCTTGAGGATTTTGCAAAATTTTTTAGTATTCTCAAAATTCTTTCTATGATATAAATTATTATGACATTTTTAAACTATTTCTATGGCAGTTCAAAAATTTTATTGTCTTAGAAATTAAAAGATATATTATAGAAATTTAAATTATTTCTGATTTTCAAATTATTATTGATACGATTCTAAATTATTTCATTAGACTGTTTTTCAAAATTTAATTTATTTCTGTTCAATATGTAAGTTATTTTCAGAAAATGTCATTTTCATGGAATTTATTAAAATTTTATCTTCGATTTTTAATATGGTATAGAAATTTTGTTCATTATTGTCATAGAAAAATTTAATTGTTATTTCTAATATCTGTCAAATTATTCTTGACATTCTAATTTTTGAAAATTTTAAATATTTCATCAAATGATTTGTAAAAATTGATTTTAGAAATGTTTCAAAATTTCTATAATATTTGACCATTCTATAAATTTTGAAAAATTTTAGTTTCTATTGTAATGCAAATTTTTATTTCTAATTTCTAATGATTCGCTAGAATTAAAACTGTTTTAAGATTTGTCCAGAAATTTTTTCGAGATTCCCATTTTATTGTATAGAAAATTTGTCAAGATTTCTATAATTTTGTCAAAATACTTAAAAGTTTCAATTATTTTCTAAATTTGTAATATAAAATTTGTCAAATTTTATCGTTTTGTCAACATCTATTTAGAAGTTTTGTCAAAATGTTAAAGCTACTTTGTAGTTTAGTCAACTCGTATGGTTTTTTAAGCTGAAATGAAAAAAACGACAACAAATGCTTAAAGAACACAAACCAACGAATAACAAAACAAAACAAATGGAAAAGAAGCAGGAGGCACGCTTCAAAATAAACCCAGCTCAGGTGAATTCAAATCGGATGATTTGACAGTGCATAGGAAATAAGAGATATGTTATGTTTCGAAGATTAGTTTGAAATATAGCCGCGCCTATCAATGTAAAACCTTTTTTTCGGAGGGTTCGAAGTGTGGTTGTTTTTGTTGGGTTTAGTAAACCTGCCTGAATTTATTCTGATAATTGGTTGTCATAGTTTTGCTGCAATAGAGGAGCTGACTGAGGAAATGTGGTAACTCCGAAACGTGCGTCCATCCAACCATCTTCGCAGTCTATAGGGCTTTTGCCCAAATAAATTGAACAACATTCTTTTCTCTGTTGGTTAAGCTACTCTTGTAGTTTTCAGTCACTGTATGGTTTACAGCTGAAATAAAAAAAAAAAACTGACAACAAATTTTATTTCACTATAGAAAATATTTTGTCAACAATTTTCTAACTATAAAAAATTTTTGGTCAAAATTTGTTATCTTCTATAGGAGATTTTGTTAAAATTTTATTTTATAGAAGATTTTGTCAAAATTTTATTTCTATAGAAAATTTTGACAAAAATTCTTATTTTTTCAGAGAAAATCGTTGCCAAAATTTATTTTGAGATGTTGAAACCTTAATGATGATGAGGAAAAATTTTTTGTCGATAATATCAATTGCTCTAAGCAAAAATTTTATTTCTATAGAAAATGTTGTCAGTCTAAGAATTTTGTCATTTCTGTTTAATACAAAATTTTGACAAAATTTATTTCTATAGACAATTTTCTCAAAATTTTTTTCTATAAAAAAATCTTGCTCAAACATTTTATTTCTATCAAAAATTGTCAAAATTTTATTCATAAGAAATTTTTGTCAAAATTTTACTTCTATAGAAAATTTTGAACAAAATTTTAAATTTCTATACGAAGAATTTTTGATAAATTCTGTATTTCTATAGAAAATTCTGTCAAATTTCTTATTTCTTAAGAAAATGTTCTCAAAATATTTGTTATTTCTTGCTAGAAAATATTGTTAAAATTTTGTTCTCTAAAGAAAATTTGTCAAAATTTTAGTTCTATAGAGATTTTGGCAAAATTTTATTTCTTATAGAAATTTTGTTCAATAATTTTTTTCTAGTAGAAAATTTTGCCAAAATTTTATGTTCTATAGAAAATTTTGTCAACAATTATTCTTACTAAAAAAATGTTGTCAAAAATCTTATTTCTATAAGAATTTTATCAAATTTCATCTTCTATTAGATAATTTGTGTCAACATTTTATTTCTATAGAAGATTTTGTCAAAACCTTTATTTCTATAGAAGATTTTGTCCAAAATTTTTATTTCTATATAGGAAATTTTGTCAAAATTTTCTTACTATACATAAAATTTTGTTCAAAATTTATTTCTATAGAAGATTTTGTTAAAATTTTATTGTCTATAGAAGATTTTTGTCAAAAATTTTTTTTTATAGAAAATTTGACAAAATTTTTATTTTTCTGAGAAAATGTTGTCAAAATTTATTTCTATAGAAAGATTTAGTTCTATTAGCTCCTTTAATTATCTCTATATCTCATCATTGGAGAAGGTTCATGGGATTTTCTGTTTTCGGGTAAACTACTTTGATATGCCAAAAAAATTTTGCAATTCCCGTCTTCACCCTCAACTCCCCCCATCCATGAAGTATCTGTGGATTGACATAGCAGTTATTGCGCCCAATATGTCTTGCATGCGTTGTTTATTACTTAACATAAACATAATTGCCCATAAATCATTGGGTAATTCTGCATTTTTCCTGCGAATATCGACTCGTTCATCAAACATCGCCATACTATTGCCTCTGTGCAATGTGTTTGCAGAATATAGTATTTTTCGCTTCCTGAAAGCTCGGCGTTGCGTGAATCTTTCCATACATTTTTATTCAATCTTTGTCCTCAATGTTTTTCCTTGTGGTTGTTAATTGCAAATTCCCTGCTGCCTTTTCTTTCATAGGTGTATCGGGTTATCGGAAAGAGGTGCATTAATTGCCAACGCATTTATTTCTTTTGTTGTTTTTTGGCTTAATTTAATGTCGCTAAATGTAATAATTTGTTAAGGAATTAATTGAGTGTTAGTTCCAAGGTCATATATCATTAGGGTCCAAAATCTTATTTCTTTATGTTTATGATTAGTATACTCCTTGCAGGGCACGTGAACCTCTTTAAATGAATGAAAGGTTGAAGGAAACCGTGTATTTATAAGTCTGAGAACTGAAGATATGGGCTTCAAGTGTACGAATTCTACACATAAGACGTGGAATCTCATAACAACCACGAAGAAATGTTTCGAAAAGTGAGCGAGCAGATTGATCGACGATCGCACGCTTGGCAGTGAAAGCTTAACGTTTCTTAAACAAATCGCGGAACCAGGATGCAACCATTAATCGAAATTAAATAAATCAAATTTTTCTATAAAATTGAAATTTTTTGACATTTCTACAAAAATGAAGTTTTGACAAAATTTTTTACACACAAGTATATACAGCACTGAATTTCGGCCGGGCCGATTTTAACAATACCCACCACCATGACCAAATATTAGGCGGTTTCCTTTGAAATTTCAGGAGGGCTTCGAGGACACTTTCGAGATTAAATTTAAAAGATTTCGACCAATGACGGACTAATAGGCAGATTCCTGAGATTTATTAAGAACCATTTTTGTTTGAGTTTCAGAGAGATCATTAACATCTCTTGTAAGTGTGCAAAAAATATAAAATACGTGCTTGATTTGAAATCTTAAAATCTGTAGGAAGTAAAAATCTGGAAATTTTACATTGATTTCAAGCAATTTTCATGACAGTGCGCCTTCTACACCCTTCAAGAAGTAAGTCGGGTCTATATGGAGGCATTACCAAACTGGACCCGATAAAACTTAATCCGAACACGGTTTTATGGCCTAATTGCCAGAATATTTTCAATTTTCAGCAAATCACGATCTGTAAAAAACTTACGGGTTTCTAGAACCCAAGGAGTTAAATCGGGGAGATCATTCTTTATGGGGGCTATACTAAATTATGGACGATTACTCACGTTTTTCGGCACACGCTCTTTATGACCGAAAATACCACTAGATTATCCAATTTTCAGGCAGAAATAGAATAAAAAAACTTCGATCTTCTAGAAGCCAGAAGTAAAATCGCGGAATATCGGTCTATATGAGGGCAGTATACCAAAAAATATGGGACCTATTATTCACCCCATTTTTTCGGCACACCTCCTTTAGGCCCATAAAATACCTCCAGATTTCCAAATTTAGGACAAATTAGGATTAAAAAAAACGTTTACGGTTTCTATAAAAAAGCATTCTCTCTCTTTTTTGG
>PGFW01035165.1:27757-39950 GCA_003123925.1 Haematobia irritans | reverse complement strand
TAGTGACACTTACAACAATCGCCAAACTTGTGATGGGGAACAATAATCCAAAAAGTACGTAATGTACATGACATATATTTGCCATTCAACTATTGTTATGGAGACCTATTTTAGATTTTTGTGAAATACCAATCTCATCTTGTTATTATAATTTATTTAATAAAAACGAAAATGAAGTGCTGAAAAATATTATTTCCCTTAGAATGTGAAAAGGTAGATTGGTGATAAATTTCCGAATTTCAAAACTGGAATTAAAGATGATAGTTTTTTCAGAATATTTTTTCCAGACACGCTGATCACTCAAGAATAAAAAACCATAGACGGCTGGCAGCATCAGGCGAATAGAACATAATTGAACTTATAATTCTGAGCGTCAAACCCTTTATGAACCAAGGTCTTCCTTCAAATCAAAATAAAAAAATGTTGCAGGGTCAGGAAAACATTTTAAGCGATTTGATTACAGATTAGGAATATTATTGGCGCACCCTTGCATTCCATCCTTTGTAATTCTTCCTTTTAAGTAACTTCTTAAAATATCACGGCCATCCAAAATTGGTTAATGCAGATAAACGCAGATTTGCCATTTGTTCGACGACCTTTTATTATTGCTTTTAATTTGTATGTAGCCAACGGATTCCATTTTTCAAATTATATCATACTTCAAATGAACCTATTCATGTTAGGTCGATTTTTATGCAATTGGTGCTTTTTTTGCTGTTTCCCTGTGAATACGTTCCTTGTAACGTTATGGCATTACATCCTATTAACCTATTCTGTGACAGTGATATTATTGCGTGTGTTCTTTCTTATGCTGGCAATCGCCTTAGTTTGTAGTACTATTTTGCCTATGACGTTTTTATGATTGATGGATTGTTCAGCAAAATTAAAATAAAAATTCAACAAGTCCGGATATGATTTTTAAGATCTTAGTATATTATCATGCTATAATCAGACAAGAATTGATTGCGGATGTAATAAACTAGACAGAGATGATAAAAAGTGGAATGGAGGAATAACAATGTGTAGAAGCAATTCAAAAAGTGATGCCAACAAAGGCAAAACAACATAGACAACTACCGGATTATTATCCAGAACCAGATTATCGGATTGTCATTATACCGGGGGGAAATATCTCATTGGTACCGAGATCCCCATTTCCTGAAGACGCATTGAATCACCTGAACGATTAGTAGATATGAAAGGATTTTATATGGACAAAGTATTGACGGATCTAATAAAAAATTTCGGGAAATTTGTGAAAGCAACAACAGTACGTAACGGAAGCGAAAAAGTTCGGAGATAGTTTCCTTTTAAGACATTATTAAAGTCTGAAGAACAACAAAAGAACTTGAAGACTTAGAGTGCTGCCAAGCTCCATGGGTTTAAGTCAAAGGTGTATTCGTCGGGTCATCCTCATGAGTAGAGATAATAATCAAGAGGCTTGGAACATCATCCGTTGTACATGTATCGTGAAGTGATGGCAGTGGGCTAGTTGTAATGGTCCGGAAAAACGTTTACCTACCGAAGCGATGCGGAATGTTCGCTTGTAGGGGAGGCAATAGCCGAAAAGCTTTTCCCATGGGGAATAAACGTTATGCCCAAAGCAGGAACATTGGTAATAACGGTGGCTTTGTCAATTTGTCTTTGCCCTTTCTAATTTTTTCTTATTTAAAGGCTAAACATTTGGGCAAGGAAGAGTTACCCCGATGGAAAATACTAAGAATAGGTTATGAACCACTTTGTCCCGTTATCAAATTTCCTCAAAAAGTATTTGATGGACTTACAAACATTGTTGGTAATGTATGGAATGGACACAAAGATATGTGGACGAGGGAATGAACAATAAGCCAAAAATCCTAATTATGAAAAAGGGGATATATCTTTGCCAATAATCCTATTTGTTATCGCTATCGTTGCGGCTGCACGTTCCAGAACTCTGCGATAGTATGCAGTAATCTGGGTTTTCGATGCGCCAAGCGATTCAGAATGAAGTTTGTAAACTACTTGAATTAGACAAAATCCGTGTGATAATCAAAAATCATGTATCGCAACATATCCCTCGTGGCATTTCAAACAATAATTAACTTCCTGTATATAATTTTCAATTCATATTTTTGGCTTAGCATACTCTGGATTAAATTGACTATGTACTTGTGAACTACACGCGGTGATAGATGACACATTATCGGTCGCTTTGTACTCTCTTTGGGGCAGATGCATCTTGCTTGCTTTCTCTCGCCAATTATCTCTCTTAAGGTCGTTCTTCTTCTCAATCTCTTCTAGTCAATACAAACTTGTTTTCTTACAACACATCTCCTCGTCGAAACGTTCTTTGATTTACTTTTCGTTCTTTTCTGATCTTTATGGGCGTTTTTATTCTTTTCCTTTTGGTGTTTTTTCATTTCCTTTTTTGTGTTTTTTAATGTTATTTTGTAAATCTTTACCTAGAACTTTCATCAGATGTTTTGGTTAAAACTGACTTGACTTCTTTTACTTTCGTGGATGGTCTTTCCAAGTAGCACTTGGGCTTGGTGAAGGAGGCCCATTGTTATTAATGTTACAGCTGATCATGGTCTGTATTGTTTTTAATGTCTTTTTCCACAATCTCTCTTTCCTGCGCTAATCCAAACGTTTGGGTGCAACCTTCATACCAGCTTTTCAAGTACGTTAATGCTTCATTTGTATCCCTGCGCCAGATATGTCAAATAGCGATTTTGTTTTCATATTTCCTGCTTCGTCTTTCTTTTCCTTTTCCAAATCTTTGTTGGTTTAGTCTTACTGATGTTTATAGATCGCAAAAAGCATTAACATGGCGCACTTGAGTTGGGTCCTCATTCATTTGGTAGAAGTTTTATTTCATCAGATGCACTAGCATCTGTGTGTTTTTTCTGGTAAGCCTGAACTTTACGGAAGGTAAGTAATACGAGCTTCACTTTCCTATAGTGGGTTGGAAAAATCGAAAAGCATTTCATCATTATAGATCCAAGTAATATTCCAATAGTATATGTATTCTTGACTTACCAAACATACCGCAAATTCCAACTTTTCTTGTTTCTTTTGTTCCTCTCACGGCCGTCCGCTTCGTCCCTTCTTACAGGCTATGTTGTCTTAGTCCGGACGTGCTCTCTTTTTGCGTAAAAATATCAATATCTAGGTTTCTGTTCATTTACAACAAAGGACTATGTAAGAAATGTCTTCACTTTGCAAAATCTTTGATTTCACGAATGTAAACATAAAATATGGTGAACTGCATTACCACCATCATTAAAAACGTCAAATCAAAATCACAATGGTATATACACATTCACAATAAAAATAACCATCTCTGCTTGCATTTCTTATGGGCCGTTTAGACTATAAACATAGATTGTGATGGACGTTCAAATTCACAATGACTTTGTTTGCTGTGCGCACATTTTTTTGTTGGAAACGATAATCGCCGTTCGAATCAACCAATTTACATCAAAAATTTGCTATAGTTTTTCGGAAAAAGTACAAAATTATACCTCTTTGATACACATTATATGACAACGTTATGGGCCATTGCTAAAGCAACTTTTCATAAAGATTAATTATGTATTATTAAAGAAAAGTAATCGTAGAAAAATGGCGATTTTACGGCTAAAGGCCAGTAATTAGTGACATTATCACCTAATTGGCCATTTTTCTACGGTTACTTTTCTTTCAATGAATTTATTTCACCGAAATGAACATTTAAATTTTTGCATTGGATCATTGCCATGAAGTAATAATAATATTTGCAACAAAGAAGATATAATTGTATGTAAAACTGTTTTATGGCGTAACAGGAATTTTCGGTAGATCTGCATACCGGCTTTAAAAGACCTTGTTACTTATTGTTTACACTTTCTCCCATAATAATATTTCACATATCTTTCGCTAATGAAAATTCCTTGAGTAGTTGTTATCGATCGAATTTTCCAGCGATATTACTTTTTTGAAAGAAATTTCTTAATGTGGCAAAATCTCAAATGCCAAATCTTCTCATCAAATTAAAAACAGGCATTTTACATCGGCATACACATTTAGCAAATTTTCTTCCACCCAAACAAAAACTATTTTGTTAAGCAGAGATATGCATCTCTAACGAAATTTCCAATATGCATAAGAAATGCATCGCTATATTGTTGCGCAATTCTGGGCTTTGTTATCGAATCACGAAAATACCGTGACTCATGAAAAATATCGTGACTCACGGAATAATTTATCAGTTAATTTACCTGAGGGATTGTGTCTGAAATCATGAGCACGATTAAAATCGAGACCGTAATTAAACTCTTAACATCCTAGGTGTCACTAAAATTGCAATGAATTTAACTTTTAAGGTTTATGTTGGAGAGGGGGGATTATTTTCGTGGAGCGTAATTCGTTACTCCGCACAATCACGAATATATTGTTTTCGTGACTCACGCACGACTCAAGCCGTTGACATGAGCGTGACTCACGCGTCACGAAAATTTTCGTGAGTCACAAAAATTTTGTGTCACGTGCACACCTCTAATGGCAAACCCTGCAACAAGAAATTTCGCAAGAGCTGCATGCCTTATTATCGACCGTTAACATTTTTCTCCCAACGAGGATTCCGCTAGAGGTGCATACCGGGCTATTGAGAAGGAGCATCTATAATAAATTATGAATATACAAGTCAAAGTAACAGCGAATTTTTAAAATCATTGTTCATAAGAATATATCATGTTACCGATAAATATTTATTTTTTTATACTAAAATCATCTTTGATAGGGTAGGTACTATGTTCGGTTTTCGAGTTGAAAACCACTTTATTTTCGCGATACTTTTCCTTAAATAACCAAATTATTAAAATGAAAACAAACTTATTCCTGTAAAGTCTTGCCGAAATCTAGAGGACAAAGAAACTACGTATCAATTGAGTTAATTTGTCTGCTTATTTGAACTGTTTAATAATGTAACCACGAAAATTTCAACGCGAAAAGCGAACATAGTACTTCACTATATTCCGAATGTATTTCGTTTATTTGTGATTTTACTTCATTCATTGTTTTGGTTTCGCAATGAAAATGTGGGTTTAAAAATCGTATAAAAAAACGGTGTCTTCGGTTATATCTTGGTAATTACTGGTCTACCGAATAACAAATGTTCAAGATGTTCAAGAACCAAAAATACCTAAAAGCTGCTTAATGCGATCAGCAAATATTTTGTTTGGAGTTGTGACTTAATGTTAAGAAATGCCTTACTTTTTTCAGCCGCACCAGAACGTGTTTTAGTGTGAGTTCATCAGACTTTTTTCTGTTTTAACAGATTTTTAGCGAGTATAATATAAAAAATTTTTTTCATGTACACTTTGATGACATCTGACTTTTTTATGTATTTTGATCTGCTGATTTCAAAAAAAAATCTATACGTCCATGAGAGAACAAAATTTTTTAATTCAGCAGATCAAAATACCTAACAAAAGTCACTTCTCATCAAAATGCACATTTTCAGTGGAAACTAGTGTAATAGACAATTAAAAAATGTTCCATAATTTTTCCTCAGAAACTTTACCTGCATTTTAATTCGTAACAAATCCGTGGCCGAAATGAAAATTTTCAGAAATTCAATAAATACCCAAGACGCATTTTTTTTATTACTTCCTTTTCGCGATTAAACTTACATTTCTTTATTACAAGTACAATTTATTCGAAAAGAAAAAGGAAGATTAAGAAATACAAATTCCTATAATACACATTTAAGGATATATAGAACAACTGAATTACGAAATGTTGTAAGTTGAACGGTTATTTTTATTTTTTGTTAAAGCCCGATTACTAAGTAGAAACAAAAATTGCAAGTACAATAAAGATGGCGAAGTTTCTTTGCAAAATCTAACATAACTTGGTGAAATTTATTTTCTATTAGTGGTTCAAATATGTAACCAATTCATAAACATTTCTTTCCTTAAAAAAACATAGGAAAAATAGCCGTGGAAATTGTCGATTTTCACCTGTGAAACACGACTTAGTACCCACCTTTAGTATTAGGCTGGTCAGTGTACGGATCTAAATAAAAGTCAAAATCGAAATAAAACGCCTTAGGTTAGGTAACGTTAGGTGGCAGCCCGATGTATCAGGCTCACTTAGACTATACAGTCCATTGTGATACCACATTGGTGAACTTCTCTTTTATCACTGAGTGCTGCCCGATTCCATGTTAAACTCAATGACAAGGGACCTCCTTTTTATAGCCGGGTGCGAACGGCGTTCCACATTGCAGTGAAACCACTTAGAGAAGCTTTAAAACCCTCAGAAATGTGGCAGCATTACTGAGGTGGGATAATCCACCGCTGAAAAAACTTTTTGATGTTCGGTCGAAGCAGGAATCGAACCCACGACCTTGTGTATGCAAGGCGGGCAAGGTGGCTCCCTAAAACGCCTTAAGAGTTAATAGGTTTATTGATGGGTCTAAAATAATGTCGGATACCACTGATGCCAAAAATAATCTACTAAAATTTGAAGAAAATTTTATCAAAAATTTACCAAAAATCTACCAAATTTAAAAAATCTTATTTTGGAATTTGGAAAGTTAGTATAAAAAAAAAATGTTTTTTTTTTTTCTTCGAAAGAAACACTTTACGAATACAATTTTTGGGTATATCCCTATATCCCTTGAATTGTAAGTATGTCGAATTTTAAAAGTTTTAACGATTTTAGCTTCAACCAACAAGGGAAAGTTACTACTTCTACAAAAAAAAATGGAAATTACAATGGACTTTGGTAGTCAACATTTTATTTCTATAGAAAATTTTATCAAAATTTTATTTCTCAAGAAAATTTTACCAAAATTTTATTTCTATAGAAAATTTTGTCAAAATTTTATTTCTATAGAAAATTTTGTCAAAATTTTATTTCTATAGAAAATTTTTCAAAATTTTATTTCTATAGAAAATTTTGTCAAAATTTTATTTCTATAGAAAATTTTGTCAAAATTTTATTTGTATAGAAAAATTATCAAAATTTTTATTTGTATAGAAAATTTTGTCAAAATTTTATTTCTATAGAAAATTTTGTCAAAATTTTATTTCTATAGAAAATTTTGTCAAAATTTTATTTCTATAGAAAATTTTGTCAAAATTTTATTTCTATAGAAAATTTTATCAAAATTTTATTTTTATAGAAAATTTACCAAAATTTTTATTTCTATAGAAAATTTTGTCAAAACTTTATTTCTATAGAAAATTTTTGTCAAAATTTTATTTCTATAGAAAATTTTTTCAAAATTTTATTTCTATAGAAAATTTTGTCAAAATTGTATTTCTATAGAAAATTTTGTCAAAATTTTATTTGTATAGAAAATTTTGTCAAATTTTATTTCTATAGAAAATTTTGTCAAAATTTTATTTCTATAGAAAATTTTGTCAGAATTTTATTTCTATTGAGAATTTTGTCAAAATTTTATTTCTATAGAAAATTTTGTCAACATTTTATTTCTATAGAGAATTTTGTTAAATTTTTTTATTGTTGTTGTTTTTGTTTTTATTTCAGCTTAAAACCATTGCGTTTACTAAACTACAAGTGTAGCTTAACCAACAGAGGAAAAGAATGTTTGTCAAATTTATTTGGGCAAAGCTCTATAGACTGCAAGATGGTTGGCTGGACGCACGTTTCGGAATTACCACATTCCTCATCAGCATTCTCTACTTGCAGCAAAACTATCAACCAATTATCAGAATAAATTCTGATAGTTCACTAAACCCAAAGTGAAGCACACTTGAACCTTTCGAAAAAAGGTTTATGATAGTCGGCATTTGCCGAAATAAATCTTTGTCTAAACATCTCTCTTTTCCTTTGCCAATATCAAATTTTGTAAAAATTTTGTTTCTAAGATTTTTTTAATATTTATTTCTATAGAAATTATTGCCAAAATTTTATTTCTATAGAAAATTTTTTCAAAATTTTATTTCTATAGAAAATTTTGTCAAAATTTTATTTCTATAGATTTTTTTTTTTTCGAAATATTATTTCTATAGAAAATTTTTTCAACATTTTATTTCTGTAGAAAATCTTTTAAAAATTTCATATCTATAGAAAATTTTGTCAAAATTTTATTTCTATAGAAATTTTTTATCAAAATATTATTTCTATAGAAAAGTTTTTCAACATTTTATTTCTATAGAAAATCTTTTAAAAATTTTATTTCTATAGGAAATTTTGTCAAAATTTTATTTCTATCGAAATTTTTTATCAACATATTTTTTCAACATTTTTATCTATAGAACATTTTGTCAAAATGTTATTTCTATAGAAAATTAATATACCTGGAGAGTAATATTGTGAAAAATCTACAAAATTATCAAGAATTCTACCAATCTACCAAACAGTAAAAAATCTACCATTTATGGTAGAAATTTCTACAGAGTGAGCCTGATACATCGGGCTGCCACCTAACGTTACCTAACCTAAGGCGTTTTATTTCGATTTTGACTTTTATTTAGATCCGTACACTGACCAGCCTAAATCTAAAGGTGGGTACTAAGTTCGTGTTTCACAGGTGAAAATCGACAATTTCCACGGCTATTTTTCCTATGTTATTTTAAGGAAAGAAATGTTTATGAATTGGTTACATATTTGAACCACTAATAGAAAATAAATTTCACCAAGTTATGTTAGATTTTGCAAAGAAACTTCGCCATCTTTATTGTACTTGCAATTGAGAGAGTCATTAAAGAAAAATCAGAAAATTTAAAAATATAGTAAATAATATTTTTGTTATTGTTAACATAGTAAAACAGAAACGAGAGCCCACAAAACGTCCCCTCAAAAAATTTTATTGTCCCTATTACCATTGGCTTTAGCAAGCATTGAAACAAAGTTTGGAGCAGATTGGATAGCAATTGTCGCGGGAGTTGATTCAATCAGGGAAATGGGAGTTTTTCTATATTTCCAAAAATCTCAAATTTGAAAAATGACAATATTCATTTTTTAAACATTTCAAACTTCTTGAAGGAAGGGTTGTTGAAAAACATCTATATAGTCGTATGTATTTTTCCGGCTTTTGGAAGCATCTTGTGTAAAAACAGGATGCGTAAGATATAAAAGAAAATATATCGAAATGTGGATACGTGGTAGCGTTCTGGGTGCCACCGCCTGCGTGCAAAACCGTCAATGCGTTTCAAAATCCCAAAAAGTTTTTCAAGTGGGTCGGGTTATCACCTCGCCATAATACTCTGGTGACATATCTGAGAGTTTTCCCAAAATCCTCTAATAAGATTTTATGTAATGTGAACACAGTTGCACACAGTTTCTTTGTTAGAATCTAGCCATAAAATGGTAGATTTTTTACCTGTTTGGTAGATTGGTAGAATTCCTTGATAATTTGGTAAGTTTTTCACAATATACTCTCCAGGTATATTAATGTCGTATAGAAATAACGTTTTTGACAAATATGTTCTATAGAATAAGAAATGTTGAAAAAAATATGTTGATAAAAAAATTTCGATAGAAAATAAAATTTTGATCAAATTTCCTATAGAGAAATGAAAATTTTTTAAAGAGAGATGGTTTCTAATGATGGAATGAATTAATGGTTGAAGAAAACTTTTATAGAAATATATTTTGATAAAAAATTTCTATAGAAATAGGAAATTGTTTGAAAAATTGGTTGCTATAGATAGAAAATTTGTTGTAAAAAGATTTTGCTACAGGAAAGTAAAATGTTGAAAAAATTTTCTAATAGAAATGAATATTTGCGAAAAAAGAAAAAAGTCGTATAAGAAATAAAATTTGACGAAAATTGTCGTGTAATTAGATAATTAAAAGTTGGTTGGGAAAAAATTTTATATAGAAAATGAGAGGAGAGGTTTTGGCGATAGAGTTTCTCTAATGAGGAAATGAGAGAATTAAAAAAGAAGTCCTTAGGAGAACGAGAAGAAGTTTTGTACAAATGTTGGATAGATTGGCAAAACGAAGAAGAGAGATTGTGTTAGACAAAGATTTAGTTTCGGCCAAATGCCGAGCTATCATAAACCCGAGTTGTTTTCGAAGGAGGGTTGCAAAGGGAGTGTGCTTCGACTTGGGTTAGGGGAGGAGCTATCATTTATTTCTGATAATGGTTGATAGGTTTTGCTTGCAAGGTAGAGAATGCTGAGTGGGAAGAGAGAGTGGTTAATCAATCCGAGAAAGTGTACGTCCAGCACCAACCATCTTGGCAAGTCTATAGAGCTTTGCCAGCAAATAAGATTTGAAATCAGGAACATTCTTTTGTGGTGCCTCGTGTGTGGTTAAGCTAGTCACTTGTGTTTTTTAGTTAAACGCAATGGTTTTAATATGTCGGGGAATAAAATACAAAGACAGAGGTCAACAGATAAAAAAATTTATAACGAAAATGATCTCTATTGAGAAATAAAGATGTGTGAACAGAAGATTGTTTCGTATAGGAGATAAGTCCAAATTTATAGATAAATTGCGACAAAAGTTTTCTATTAGAAATAAAAAATTAAAATCAAAAATTTTCTATAAGAAAATAAAATTTTGAAAAAAATTTTTCTTATACAAGTAAATTGAAAATTTTCTCATAAAGAAATTGACAAATTTTCTATAGAAATACAATTTGACAAGAATTTTCTATAGGAAATAAATTTGGAAAAAAATTTTCTATAGAAATAAGAAATTTTCGAAAAATTTTCTATAGAAATAAAGTTTTGACAAAAAATTTTTCTATAGAAATAAAGTTTGGTACAAATTTCTATAAAAATAAAATTTTGATAAAATTTTCTACTAGAAACTAAATTTTGGACAAATTTCTATAGAAATAAAAAAGTTTGAGCAAATTGTTCGTATAGAAATAAAATTTGACAAAATTGGTCCCTATAGAAACTGAAAGATTATGACAAAAGAATTTTCTATACAAATAAAATGTTGATAAAATTTTCATAAATAATTTTGCAAAATTGTTCCTATAGAAATATTTTGACAATAATTTTCTATAGAAAATAAAAATTTTGACAGAAAATTTTTCTATAGAAATTGAACAAATTTTTTGAAACAAAAATTACAATTTCTCATAGAAATAAAAATTTTTGAAACAAAATTTTCTATAGAATAAAATTTTGGTAAAATATTTCCTTAGAGAAATAAAATTTTTGACTAAAGATGTTTCCTATAGAAATAGATGTTGATAAGCGAAAAGTCGCCATTGTAATTTTTCCATTTTTTTTTGTAGAAAGCTAGTAACTTTCCTGCTTTTTGGTTGAAGCTAAAATCGTTAAAGACTTTTAAAATTTCGACCATACGTTACAATATCAAGGGATATAGGGATAGTACCGCCAAAAAAGTTGTATTCGTAAAGGTGTCTCGAAGAAAAAAAAAAAAAACATTTTTTTTTTAAACAACTTCCAAAATTCCAAAAAAGATTTTTTAAATTTGGATAGTTTTTGGTAAATTTTCCATGATAAAATTTTCCTTGCAAATTTAGTAAATTTATTTTTGGCATCAGTGGTATCCGACATTATATTTTAGACCCATCAATAAACTAATAACTCTTAAGGCGTTTTAGGAGGAGCCAACGCTTGCCCGGCCTTGCATACACAAGGTCGGGGTGTCGATTCCTGCTTTCGACCGAAACATCAAAAAGTTTTTTGCAGCGGTGGATTGATCACACTCAGTAATGTCTGCCACATTCTGAGGGTTTTTAAAGCTGTCTCTAAAGTGGGTTTCACTGCAATGTGGAGACGCCGTTTCGCAGCCCGGCTAATAAACAAGCGAGGTCCCTTTGTCATGAGTTTTAAACATGGAATTCGGGCACGCACTGCAGTGATAAAAGAGAATTCAGCCATATGTGGTATCAACAATGGACTGTATAGGTCCTAAGTGAAGCCTGATAGCTCGGGCTGCCACCATAACGTACCTAACGAACCTAAGGCGTTTTTATCTTCGATTTTGACATTTATTTAGAATCCGTACATGACAGCCTAAAATCTAAAGTGGGTATAGTATCGTGTTTCACAGGTGAAATCGACAAATTGTCGCCACGAAGCGTATTTTCCCTATGTTATTTTAAGGAACAGAAATGTTTATGAATTGGTTATGACTTTTGTAACCACTAATAGAATAAATATATATTCCACAAAGTTATGTTAGTTTGGCAAGAAACTTAGCCATCATGTCTGATTTTGTTGCTACTTAGATCGGCTTTACAAAAAATAAAATAACGCGTTCA
>PGFW01035159.1:31559-42035 GCA_003123925.1 Haematobia irritans | reverse complement strand
ATTGCAAAGTAGTTACATAAATTCCCGAAAGTATATACAGAAAACTAGTAGAAATGAAGAGATTTCTTTTTTATAGAAAAATAACATTTTTCTGTATAAATAGAAATTTGACAAACTTTTTCTATAAATAATAACAATTTAGACAAAACTTCTAAGAATAAAATTTTGACGAAAATATTTCTATAGACGCAATAAATTTGACAAAGTTTGCTATAGAAAGCTAGAATGTTGACAAGAATTTTCTATAGAAATAAGAATTTTGACAACAAATTTTTTTATAGAAAAAAAAAATGTCTCCAAATAAGAAAATAACATTGAAGTTGCTTACATCAGGAGTCGATGTATGCAAAACTTCAAGTTGTAAGCACAACAACAAGACACATAAAGCTTAAAACTAGGTAGTACTCACTACGTTCGTCTACCTATTTTATTGCACTCAAAAACGCAGAATACTCTACAAAAAAACGATTCCAGCTTGATTAATTATTCTTTCATTGGATAAACAGAAGATCGGATAAAATCAAAATTTTCTAACTGAAATAAAAATTTTTGACAAAATTTTCATAGAAACAAAGTAGAAATAAAATTATGAGACAAAGATTTTCTATAGAAATAAAATGACATTTTTTAGAAGATTTTGACAAAAATTTTTCTAAAATAAGAAATAAAATTTTGACAAAAATTTTTATAGACAGATAAAAAAATTTTTAGACAAAATTTTCCTATAGAAATAATACTTTGTTTCAGACAAATTTCTAACAGAAAAATAAAATTTTAATAAAATTTCTCGCATAGAAATAAAATTTGTGACCGAAAAACTTTCTCATAGAAATAACATTTTGACAAAAATTTTCTAATAAAATAAAATTTTGACAAAATTTTCTATAGAAATCGAATTTTAACAAAATTTTCTATAGAATCAATTGTTGACAAAAATTTTCCATAGAAATAAAAATTTGACAAAATTTTCTAATAAAAATATAATTTTGACAAAATTTTCCTAATAGAAAATAATTTGACAAATTTTCTATAGAAAATAAAGATTTTGACAAAAATTTTCTTATAGAAATAAAATTTTTGAAAAACAAAAAAATTTTTCTATAGAATAAAATTTTGACATAAGTTGCTATAGAAATAACATTTTAATAAAATTTTTTCCATAGAAATAAATTTTGGAGCAATAAATTTTCATATAGAAATTAAAATTTTGACTAAAATTTTCTATAGAAATTGAAATTTTGACAAATTTTCTGAAGAAATAAAATTTTAATACAATTTCGCAATAGAAGATAATATTTTTGACGAAATTTTTCTATAGAAATAAATTTGACAAAATTTTCATATAGAAATAAAATTTTTTTACAAAATGTTCTGTAGAAATAAAATTTTGACAAAATTTTCTATAGAAATAACATTTTGAAGCAAAATTTTCTATAGAAATAAAATTTTTGACAAAATTTCTATAGAAATAAAATTTTTACCAAATGTTCCTATAGATAATACAATTTTGATTATATATTTTCTACAGAAATAAAATTTTGACAAAGCAAATTTTCTATAGGGAATCGAAAAAATTTTGACCAAAATTTTTTCTATAGGAAATCAAAAATTTGACAAAATTTTCTAATAAGAAATAAACTTTTGACATTATTTTCTATAGATAATAAAAATTTTGAACAAAATTTTTTCTAATAGATATTAAAATTTTGAACAAAATTTCTATAGAAATAAAATTTTGACAAAATTTTTCTATACGAAATAAAATTTTGAGCAAAATTTTCTTATATAAAAATAAAATTTTAACGAAAATTTTTCTATAGAAATAAAAATTTTGACAAAATTTTTCTATAGAAATAAAATTTTAATAAAAATTTTCCATAGAAATAAAAATTTTGACGAAATTTTCTATAAGGAATCAAAAAATTTGAACGAATTTTTCTCAAGATATCAAATTTTGACAAAATTTCTATAGAAATAAATGTTGACACCATTTCCTATAGAAATAACAATTTTGACAAATTTTTCTAGAAATCGTCATTTTGACAAAATTTCTATAGAAATGAAATTTTAACCAAAAATTTCTATAGAATCAAATTTTTGACAATTTTTCTATAGAAGATCAAATTTTGACAAATTTTCTAAAGAAATCGTCATTTTGACAAAATTTTTTCTTATAGAAATCGAAATTTAACAAAAATTTTCTATAGAAATCATTTTGAGCAAAATTTTGCTATAAGAAATCAAATTTTGAGACAAAATTTTCTAAAGAAATCGTCATTTTGAACAAAAAATTTTCATATAGAAATAGAAATTTACAAATAATTTTCTATAGAAATCAAATTACAAATTTCTATAGAAGCATTGAAAATTTTCTATAGAAATAAAATTTTAGAAAATTTTCTATAGAAATAAAATTTTGACAAAATTTTCTATAAGAAATAAATCTTTGACAAAATTATTCTAATAGAAATAAAATTTTTTACAAAATTTTCCTATATGACAATAAAATTTTTGACAAAATTTCTATAGACAATAAAATTTTGACGAAAATTTTCTATAGAAATAAAAGTTTTGACAAAATTTTCTATAAAATAAAAATTTTTGACAAAATTTTCTATTAAGAAATAAAAATTTTGACAAAAATTTTCTATAGAAATAAATTTTTGACAAAAATTTCTATAGGAAATAACAATTTTGACAAAACTTTTCGATAGAATATAAAGTTTTAACAAACTTTTCTATAGAAATAAAATTTTACAAAATTTGTCTATAGAACATAAAATTTTACAAAATGTTCTATTGAGAACAATTGATATTAGAAATAAAAATTTTTGTCATAAATTTTCTAGATAAGATTGATCAAGTTTATTAGAAATATTTGAACAAAAATTTTCTATAAGGAAATAAAATTTTGTTACAAAATTTTCTATAGAAATAAAATTTTGACAAAATTTTCTATGTATAAATTTGACAATATTTAAGATTAATTTGAAATTTCGAATAAAATAATTGTTCTATAGAAATAAATCAATTTTGATAATTTTCTATAGAATAATAAAATTTTTACAAATAATTTTCTATAGAAAATAAATTTTGACAATTTTTCTATAGAAATTAAAATTTTTTGACAAAATTTTCTATTAGAAATAAAATTTTGACAAATTTTCTATAGAAATAAAATTTGAACAAAAATTTCTATAGAAATAAAATTTTGACAAAATTTTCTATAGAAATAAAATTTTGACAAAATTTTCTATAAGAAAATAAAATTTTGACAAAATTTTTCTATAGAAAAAATAAAATTTTTAACAAAATTTTCTATAGAAATAAAATTTTGACAAAATTTTCTATAGAAATAAAATTTTGACAAAGTTTTCTATAGAAATTAAATTTTGACAAAATTTTCTATAGAAATAAAGTTTTGACAAAATTTTCTATAGAAATAAAATTTTTATAAAATGTTCGCTAGAAATAAAATTTTTACAATATGTTCTATAGATAAAATTTTGATAATATTTCTACAGAGATAGAATTTTGACAAAATTTGTTATGAAAAATCCACAAAAAATTTTTTAAGTCAATTTTATTTTATATTAATATTTTTTTAATTTTTGGCAAAATGTAAAAATTTTTAACGTCGTGTTTTCTTTTTCAGCAAAAAGCCAAAAAGAATGAAGATCTCGAATCCCAAAGGATCATTTATTTATGGTGGGCATTGGCTGAAATGCTTTGGAGCTTTGAAACACAACAGCGGTACTTATTTCGACACTTTATGTCCTGTAATGATTGAAGGTCTTTCGGATGACTTCAATCAGTCAAGACAAAATTCCGTCTTTGGTTTGGGTGAATTGGTTTTACACTCAGAGGAAAAATCATTCGAGTAAGTAAAGACTTCAAATTGCTCAGAATATATAGTTTGAAGACTTACATACATTTAATTCTTTCAGAGCTTATCCTCACATCTTGATGCTTTATCCCAAAGCCGTCTCCAAGGAAAACTGAAACGCAGCTGCCTCTGGACAAACATATGTGGAGCCATTGCCCGTTCTATTTATGACAAATTGTTCATTGTACAGTTTGGATCAATATTGCCTGTATTTTTGCAAAGCATTTGCCCTTAACGTGAAGACTTTGATGAAGAAAATGCCTATTTTCAAATGTTTCAAAACTTTTGTATATACAAGCGCGTGATCAAGAATTACACCATCCCATGGAGCAAATAATTGGCCATAGCTATTCATGTTCTATAGAACAAAAAAGAAATTTGTTGAGATCAAGAAAACTTTGCGATAATGCTGTGCTTTGCTCAAGGAAATTCGTGAACATCTATGCCCCCGATAAAATTTGGGAGGCTGTTGCCATTCGAATCCCGAAATTGTCAACTTTTTACAAACTCTTTAAGAAAACTGGTGGCTGTGGGAGTTTACTTAAAAAAAAAAAAAGAGAGATGTCACGATGCACGCGCCATCAAAATAAACAAGTCGTCAGCCCGATAAATTAGTATTATCAATTTGTCAACAACAACATTATGAATCTTGTCGTCCGTCTCGTCTTTATCCTCGAAGAAAATTGCTTTTGAGGCATTTTTCTTTTGTTTATCCGCAGCGTCTACTTCAGTAAATCTTATAAGAAGGAGAACCTATAATATATGTTAACTATAACTTTTAATTTCAATGGCGATCCGACGCCATAGCTCCGCCCCCCACTCAAGGAGGTACATCCTCACCTTTTACTTTAAAAAGAAACTGTAACCAGTTTAGATTTCCCTTTTAATTTTGGGGGAAATTCAGAAAACAACAACGCACAAGATATTTGTTATAACACACATTGTTGTTCTAAAAATGCAATTAATTTATATTTTTTTAAATATTTGACCACACATTCAAGCTCATTTATAATATTTATTTATTCTCTGATCGAATTAAGTGTTTTTTATTGGCATTGTTGTAAAAGCGTTGGCCTGCGATATTAATTTTTATTGCAATATCTGGAGATATGCCCAGGAGACCAATTTTGAAGCTATGGGCAGAGTTAAACATAGATGCAAAAATACTTCGTCTCCGATCTATCTCAAGAACATGTAAAATGTTTTTGCAATAAGAAACAATTTTTGTATCAATAAAGCCTAAATCTCGCTATCCACCAACCCAATGCCCTCGTATGGTACCATTGAGTTGAAATTATATGTGTTTTTTTTTTTTTAACATCAAATCTGTACGGCCACTGGCTGTGATAAAAATCCTTGTGTGTCAAATTTGTTCTATTGTTATAACGATTGATTTATCTGGAAATGCCATGGACGAAATACATGCGCCCCTCTGTTATCCTTTAATACCGCCCAAACAATGGCAAAATGACTAGACGTTATTGTTTTTATTCTTTGAAAAACATTTCAATATATTAAAATGAGTGGCGGTTAAATCTTGAAAAATCCCCCACTGAAATAATTTCCAAGGTTAGTAGGGCAATAGAATATGAAAATTTTTTCCACTAACTAAATTTTCAGTTAAAAAGTAGTTTGAATTAATTATTTTTGAAGAACTCATCAGTGCTTAGCACAAAGTAACAGGCGTAATCCAAAATATATTTGTAAATATTTTTATTTTATTCCGTAAAACTTTGTTGAAATGTTATTGTAAATAGGGTAACTTTCTAATGAATTCAATGTTGTCAACAACTAGGAGACCCGATTTCCTATTATTAGCTCGCAAGCCATTGCAATTGACCCCACGAGTGTATAGAAGCCCAGTTTTTTAATCGAAAACGTTTTTAATACTCTTAATCATAAATACTATATGTATGTATTAATTTCTTAGTTTTACCCATTGCTTCCTCTTCCAGTTTAATATCTTAACTGCGAACATTTACCAATGAACATTTAAAACGAATATGCTTAAAGATGAGATATCAAGATGAAGTTTTTTGGAAAAATCTATCTATGCTTTGACCAGAAAATAGTGAACACACATTATTTAGCAATACCCACATCAATATATATATTAATTATAACAATATGAAAACATTCTTTGTTAAAAAAAAAAACAATTTTTTTTTATTAATATTATTGTCTATGGCTAGAATTAGAGAGATTGTCTTAATAAAGTTTTGAATTTTAAAGAATGTCGAAAAAATCAATCGTTCTTTTTTATTGTTGTATTGGGCAAAAAAGCTGAATGATATTGATGAAGCCTAGATTTACTTTGACTAATGGAGTTAATTTAATGAAAATACAAGACTCAAAATTATAAGAAATCGCATTCATAAAGATTTTCGAACTGTAAGTAAATAGCAACAACTTAAAATAGATAAAAAGTTTGACAGAAAATTTTTATAGAAATAAAAATTTTGACGAAAATTTTCTATAGAAAATAAAATTTTTGAGAAAATTCTTTCTATAGAAATAAAATTTTGACAAAAATTTTCTATAGAAATAAAAATGTTGAACAACATTTTTCTATAGAAATAAAATTTTGTGAAAAAAATTTTCTATAGAAATAAGATTTTAACGAAATTTTCTATAGAAATAAAATTTTGACAAAAATTTCCTACTGAAATAACAATTTTGACAAAAATTTTCTCTGACTTTAGAATTTGACAAATTTTTACAAAATTATATTTTCTATAGAACATAAAAATTTGACAAAATTTTCTATAAGAAATAAAATCTTCTACCAGAAACTTTCTCTCTAGCTAGAAAATAAGAATTTGAGAAATTTTCTAAGAAATAAAATTTTGACGAAAAATTTTCTATAGAAATAAAATGTTGAGGAAAATTTTCTATAGAAAATAAAATTTTGACAGAAAAATTTTCTAAAATAGAAATAAAGTTTTGACGAAAAAATTTTCTAATAGAAATAAAATTTTGAAGAAAATTTTCTATAGAAATAAAAATTTTAAACGAAAATTTTCTATAGAAATAAAAATTTTAATGAAAAATTTTCTATAGAAATAAAATGTTGAAGCAACATTTCTATGGAAAATTGAAAAATTGTTGGAGCGAAAATTTTCTATAGAAATAAAATTTTGAGAAAATTTTCTATAGAAATAAAATTTTGACCAAAATTTTCTATTAGAAATAAAATTTTAACGAGAAATTTTCTGATAGAATAAAATGTTGACAACATTTTCTATAGAAATAAAATTTTGACAAAATTTTTTCTATAGAAATAAGATTTTAACGAAAAAATTTCTAATAGAAATAAAATTTGACAAAATTTTCTATATGAAATAAAATTTTGACAAAATGTTTCTGTCTTAGTTTTAGAAATTAGATATGGTAGAAATTAGAAAGTCAATATACAGAATTATAGTCCAAACGCAGTTGGTTTCTGACGATATACCCTAATTAGATTTGTTAAATTGATTTTTCGCATTTGTATGCAGGCACGCAATATTTTGGCCACTTGTTTAATACTATTATATTGGGACTAATAAATTTCCTATGACTTGGAAATGGGGCAAACACCGCAGTCCGAATCGATGTAATTCGTCTCGTAGTGTAAGTGTTTACGGCGGATCACCGCCAGTCGTTATCGAATTGTTTCTACTCGAAGTTTTGAACACGATAGGGTACCATGCTAAATCGAAAAAACGAAAGTATGTAGTGATTTTTAGGCAGAAAAAGGTAAACAAAAAAGAAAAAGTTGGTGAAAAATGTAATTATATTCTATTTTGGCAAAAAATACATTTAAGAATATATAATGATTTACTTGGCAATTTTAGGGAAACGGATCAAATGAAAGGAATGCTCAGAAGCCGCTTCAAAAAAAACTTATTTTTTCAAAGAACATATTTAAAAGTTTCTTTGGCAGATGAAAACGTCTTTTAAATCTATGGATTGTTAAAAAATAACAATTAGTTAAAAGCACTTCAACTTCAAAAAATAGAATCACTTACTCTACTTCAGGCAATACTAAAGAACTGCTTTTTGTCCAGCGAAATATTTTTCCTATATTAATGCCACTTTGTACTCATCCTCTGAATCGAAGTAAGAGGAATACAAAAAAAACACAAAAACAATATAAATATCTCAGAAATAACATAATTGGTATACAAAAAAATATTTTGAAATTCCTTCTATCTTCCAATTTCCCTTATTACCAGATATGTTTAGCAGCAATGTAAAAAAAAGTAGTAGACAAACAAAATTACGATCGAATGCGCGGTGATCGCAAAAATTTAAAATTCGAATCGAAATGTTTCTCAATATAAAGCGAAAACAGAACTCCGATGACGAATGCGGTGAGTTGGCGCCCTGGCTAGAGTGCGCGATGAGGAAAAAAAAAGGTACTAAGTGGTAATGACTGTTCTGATTTTCGTCCCATTTCTATTCCTTCCGGCTTTATCAAAGGTCTTTGAGATAATAATGAAATAACTCTTGATCGTTAGCTCATTAAATTTATGACTGTCAGCGGGCTTGGCAGGAGACATTCATAGTCCAGCATCTCATTAATGAATTAAGCACTAAGCGGAATGAAAATTAGCGGGCACTTGATAGAGGTGACCCATATATTCTCGGAAGCGGCCCATTGAATTTGAGTAAAAGCTTTCGATTCAGTCGACCCAAAAATATTATACTACATTCGAAAGCTCTAACCACGAAATTTAAATTTTCTTCTAAGTCAGCTTGTAGACTTTTAATTGTCCTTTCCATGTCTGGTCGCTCTCAATATATTCGATGTGATGGTCGTGTGTCTGGTGTTAAGCAATTTCTGCCGTGTTTCCTCAGGTTCGCATTTAGTCCCTGTGGTTGTTCATGTTGTATGTCAAATGATGTTCGGCTCTGTGTTCAACATGTAGAATATTGGGAATTGTAATGCACAGATGATTTTCAGGCTCTTGAGTACGTGTAGCTAGTGGAGGATTAGTCACGCTGCGATTTCACATTTGGATAGGAGCGATAATTGGGAGGAAAATATCGACTTTGGGCCCGTCGCAACCATCTCAACATTAATAATTCGAAAAAACTAAAATGTATATTTGTGTTTAACTACTCACGTCGCCCAAAATATCTCCTGCAAAGGTATAACTGGTGCAGAATCAATAATAGTCTCTTCGAAAGATGTCAAATAACTTCTCTTGGTTATCAATTGACTCCAATTTGTTTTTTGCGCAGCATATTGCCCCACATCTGCTCCAAACTAAAATCTCATCCTAAAAAAGTTGTACAGCATAAATGTGATCTATGCCTTACGCAAATAAATAGTAGCATGTTGGCTCACTTGTCTTCTGCCAAAGCCAAGCGTTACTAATGCCTCATATATTGTACGGAGCTGAAGGTAATATACTGGTAGCATTAGTTGTAAATCAACAAAAGTTATACTAACCAGTTTCGTTAAAAATATGGGACATATGCGACCAAAGTATAAAGCAAATTTCTCTGGTGCCATAGCATGACCGAAGAGTGGTAACAAATTACCAGCTGCCTCGATAATAGCTTCTTCGTATTCACTCTCTTCTGTCTCCTCATCATCATTACCGCCTGCGGTGGTGGGATCATCAAATTGACAAGCAACCTTGCCCAGCATCACATCATTAATGCAAGTAAAAATGGTATCACACATTTGGTCATCGGCCAAAGCAAATTGTTTCAATTCTTTCAACAATTCCGAATAACTTTCCAAAGCTGCCAAAACAACAGCCACTTCTTCATCGTCGCGGACAATTTGTCCCAATTTGGGTATCAAAATGGTTATGGCATTGGCCACACCTTGAACATCATTGTGTTTGTACAAAGCAATAATAAATGTGGCCAAGGCATCAATAGAGACTTTGCGTATATCCTCTTGGGGATGATCAATCATTTTGTAAACATTTTTGTATGACTCCTCCAAGTGGGGTATAAAAGCAGCACCTGTGTGTTGGGCAAATTCTTTCAAAGCCAAAATGGCCTCCTCCTTTTCGTCCAAATAGGAATTTTCAACACTATAACCAGCAATGTTATCCAAATCATCATCTTCGCCATCCGAATTTTCAATGTCAATTTCACGATCATCGTTTTCATCGTTATCGGGTCCAGGCACAGTGATGACATCTTCTTTGAACTCAGGGATAACTTCTTCAGTGGAGAGTATAGAGTCATATAAACGAGTCATAATTTTGGGATAGACGGAAGCCATTTCCTCATTAACAACTTCAGCCAGCGAAGCAATTAAATTATACAAAGCCCGGCGTACATCAGGATCATCGGCTTCTTCCATCAAGGAAAGCGAGAAGTTCATGGTATCTGTGGCCAAAGGCATAAAGTTCTGTTTGCCAATTGTACGGGCAATTGCAGCCAAAGTATCAATGGCTTGAGATCTCAGTGCAAGGATATCCTCGTTCTCGGTCTTAACCAAATAGGTTTGTAGCATTGCAATTAATTGTTGGAAATAAGGCATCATATTTTCCTTGGCAGCATTGGCAGCAGCCGATATGGCACTGAGAGACAATTCACGAACACGTACGGAGTTATTGGGATTCATAGCTTCAAAGAGA
>PGFW01035159.1:7146-20081 GCA_003123925.1 Haematobia irritans | reverse complement strand
GTGAGTTTATTAGAAAAATTTTGAAGAAATAGATTTAACGGTCGATTTCTCTATATCGAATACCAACGCTTTCGTTTGACTGAAGTGCAAAAAACAGCAGATTTTTGGTTATAAATTTAAGACTTAAATTAGCATTTTAGTCGATCGATAAGACTATGTACGGGTATAGTGAAACTCCGCAAACAACTACATTCTAAAATTTATTTAAACTCTTTCGCCTAATCTCGCCTTCCAATTTAATATGTATATTTTAATTTTATTATTTGAAAAAAATTGTCATTGTTTTATTTTTCTAGATGATGAGGAATACTTTTTGGGTGAAGATAGCTCGAATCCCATGACCACTCCACCCAAACTATGGATTTGTTGGCATTAAATGTACCCCAGAGAAAATTGATCCACCACTATTGCAATTGTTGGAGCCTGCTTTACAAGGTCAAGGACCCATTGCCTCGTCGTGCTGCATATTTGAGTATGGCTGTAATTGCTGAAGGTTGTTCGAAGCTATATGCAATAAATACTTGGAAACCATGTTGAACATTGTTAAAGTGGGCATCACCGATCCCACACCATTGGTGCGCAATGCTGCCTTCTTTGCATTGGGACAATTCTCCGAACATTTGCAACCCGATATCACCAAATTTGCTCCACAAATTTTGCCCATCTTATTTGAATTCCTTCAACAATTGTGCAATGAATTGCGGGTAAGTTGTGTGTCTCTTTTGCATATGGTTTTACACCTGCGTTATTTTCAAGCACCCGTTTTATTGAAATTCTCTATTAAATTCTAAAGTTAGAAGCACACTGACGTACTAATTGATTGGCAACCCCTATGCTCGAAATTGGCTAATTCTAAATCATTTCTTTGGCTCTTTTTTTTTTCTTTCTCTTTCCTGTGACTCACATTGCCAACTTTGTTATTTTTTTATTTTTCATTTTGTTTTGTGAATGCTGCATTGGTTTTCCAGGCTTTATGGCCTCAAAATAATCAATGCGACGTAGCTGAAACCTGGCACACCACTGCCTCAATGGTTAAACAAGACATAAATTCCATACTTTATATGAGCCAATTACAAATCAAGCGTAAAAAGCTTCTAACTAAATATGTAACTAAACCATAGTTTCTACAGATTAAGACATTCTTATTGGTATTGAAGTTGATCTACTAAACGTTAATATCTCTTTGATTCGTTCACAGGGAGGTGGTACTGAACCCAAACATATTGATCGCATGTTTTATGCTTTAGAAACATTTTGTGAAAATTTGGAGGATGCCTTGGTGCCACATTTACCATTGCTTATGGAACGGTAGGTTTTACAAGAAAATCTCTTAAACTTTGTATCCATATTGAACTTTTTTTTCATTTCAATTATTTTCAGTCTCTTTGAAGCTATGAATCCCAATAACTCCGTACGTGTTCGTGAATTGTCTCTCAGTGCCATATCGGCTGCTGCCAATGCTGCCAAGAAAATATGATGCCTTATTTCCAACAATTATTGCAATGCTACAAACCTATTTTGGTTAAGACCGAGAACGAGGATATCCTTGCACTGAGATCTCAAGCCATTGATACTTTGGCTGCAATTGCCCGTAACAATTGGCAAACAGAACTTTTATGGCCTTTGGCCACAGATTACCATGAACTTCTCGCTTTCCTTGATGGAAGAAGCCGATGATCCTGATGTACCGGGCCTTTGTATAATTTAATTGCTGTCGCTGGCTGAAGTGTTATGAGGAAATGGCTTCCGTCTATCCCGAAAATTATGATCGTGTTATATGACTCTATACTCTCCACTGAAGAAGTTTCCCTGAGTTCAAAGAGATGTCATCACTGTGCCTGAGCCGATAACGATGAAAACGATGATCGTGAAATTGGACTTATTGAAAATTCGGATGGCGAAGATGATGATTGGATAAACATTGCTGGTTATAGTGTTGAAAATTCCTATTTGGACGAAAAGGAGGAGGCCATTTTGGCTTTGAAAGAATTTGCCCAACACACAGGTGTGCTTTTATACCCACTTGGAGGAGTCATACAAAAATGTTTACCAAAAATGATTGACATCCCCAAGAGGAATCATACCAAAGTCTCTATTGATGCCTTGGCCACATTTATTATTTGCTTTGTACAAAACACAATGATGTTCAGGTGTGGCCAATGCCATAACCATTTTGATACCCAAATTGGGACAAATTGTCCGCGACGATGAAGAAAGTGGCTGTTGTTTTGGCAGCTTTGGAAAGTTATTCGAATTGTTGAAAGAATTGAAAACAATTGCTTTGGCCGATTACCAAATGTTGATACCATTTTTACTTGCATTAATGATGTGATTGGCTGGAAGGTTTGCTTGTCATTTGATGATTCCTCACTGCAGGCGGTACATGATGATGAGGAGACAGAAGAGAGTGAACGAAGAAGCTTATTATCGAGGCAAAGCTGGTAAATTTGTTTACCTTACTCTTTCGTCATGACTATTGGCACCAAGGAAATTTGCTTTATACTTTGGTCACATATGTCCCATATTTTGTAACGAAACTGTTAGTATAACTTTTGGTTGATTTACAAACTATATTGCAATGTTACGATAATTTCCGAAGATATACAGAAAACTAGTAGATGAAGAGTTTTTTTTTATAGAAAATGAACATTTTTCTGTATAAATAAATTTGGAGCAAAACTTTTTCTATAGGAAATAAATTAGACAAAATTTTCATAGAAATAAAATTTTGAACGAAAAATTTTCTATAGAATATAAGAATTTTGACAAAGTTTGCTATAGAAATAAAATTTTGACAAAATTTTCTATAGAAAGAGAATTTTGAGTCCGAAATTTTTTTAATAGAAAAAAAAATGTTCAACAGTAAAAATAACAATTGAATTGCTTACATCAGGAGTCGGATGTATGCATAAAAACATTCCAAGTTGTAACACACAACAACACACATAAAGCTTAAAACTAGAGAGTATCACTACGTTCGTCTATTTTATATGCACTCAATAGACAACCAATACACTACAAAAAAACGATCGTCCAGCTTGATTAAGTTATTTCTTCTAATTGGATAAAAGAAAGATCGAATAAAATCAAAATTTTCTAACTGGAAATAAATTTTTGAACAAATTTTCTATAGAAATAAAATTTGACATAATTTCTATAGAAATAAAATTTTGACAAAATATTTTCTAGTAGAAAATAAAATTTTGACAAAATTTCTAAATGAATATAAAATTTGACAAAATTTCTAGTAGAAATAACAATTTGACAAAAATTTCTAAGAAATAAAATTTAATAAAATCAAAGAAAATTAAGTTTTGCAAAAATTTTCTATAGAAATAAATTTTGACCAAAAATTTTCTATTAGAAATAAAATTTTTGACAACAATTTTCTATAGAAATCGAAATTTTTAACAAAATTTTTATAGAAATCAAAATTTTGACAAAATTTTCCATAGAAATAAAATTTGGACCAAAATTTTCTATAAAAATAAATTTGACAAAATTTTCTATAAGAAATAAATAATTTGACAAAATTTTCTATAGAAATAAAATTTTTGACAAAATTTTCTATAGAAATATATTTTGACAAAAATTTCTATAGCAATAAATTTTGACAAAGTTTTGCTAAGAAATAAATTAATAAAATTTCATGATTGACAAAATTTTCTATATAGAAATAAAAATTTTGACAAAATTTTCTATAGAAATGAAATTTTGACAAATTTTCTAGAGAAATAAAATTTTAATACAATTTTCGCAATACGTAAATATATTTCATCTTCGCCTTCTGGTTCAGTAGCCATAAGATTGAACACAACTTGTATGATGGGCTCAATAAGTTTTTGTTTAATGATAACCTTCTTCTTCAAACGAACCAACCAACCAATATAGGCGACAGTCTTAACACGTACAGCACTATCCAATTGGGCATTATTGGAGGCTTCCAAACAGAAATCAAGCAATAATTTTATATTGGTGGTCAACAATTTCGGTGTATAATCAGCCATACTCTCCAAAATATCAAAGGCACGTACAAATTGATCTGAGTCAGGTTGTACAGCAAAGGCTTGCAATGATTTAATAATCAAAGGAATTGATTTCTGATACGTTTGTTCGGCAGCATTGTGACCCAAGATAAAGGGTACCAAATAGGTCATACCCGAGAGAATATTAAATATAACCGGTGATGACATATTACCACTGGCTTCGGTAGCCATAAGGGCAGCTGTGAACATTTCACAAACCGATTCCATATGGGGAACAAATTGATCTGGTGCTATATCGGTGAGGGTGGCAAAAATCGATGAACCCAATTCACTTTGCTTAGGATCCGATGAACTGCAGTGACTATAGACAAATTTCAATACTTCATTCATATAGGCACCACCTTGCTTATCGGACTCATGTCGTACCAAAACACCAACAAATTGAGCAATAGCATTGCGTACAGATTTCTCTTGTTCATTAAGCAAAGCGTTCAGCATTCCTTGTTTAATGCTGCGAAGAAAATCGAAATGTACTTAACACAAATTCCACTCGTTTTGTTACAAGAATTTACTTACATTTGCTGTTGTTCAGGAGGTACCATTTGCCAATGACGTAATTTGCCCAAACGTTTCTTTAAAAGAACAGCCGAGTATTGGCGTATTTGGGATTCTTTGTTGGATACAACAATATCACATAATTGTGGTATAGTTTCGGGGACGTTTTGTTAGGGCCTCTTTGGAGATCAGCAGTAGCCTAATATGAAATACAGAATTTAAACAATATTAGAGAAGTTTGTCATATTTAGAATTAAAATTATTCAAGAAAACAATTATAACAAACACGACCCTACACCCCAAAAAAATTGTATGTAGACACAGTAGAAAAGTCGGTTAGCACGAAAAAACCCTGCTGACAATAAACGAAGATGTCACAATTTACTCAAACACTAAATATTATATGCCATTTTTATACCCACCACCATAGAATGGTGATGGGGGTATAATAAGTTTGTCATTCTGTTTGTAACACACCGAAATATCGATTTCGACTATATAAAAAGTATATATATTATTGATCAGGGTGAAATTCTAAGACGATATAAGCATATCCGTCTGTCTGTCTGTCTGTTGTAATCACGCTACAGCCTTCAATAATGGCGCCATCGTCCTGAAATTTGGCACATATTCTAGTTTTGTTTGCAGGCAGGTCAAGTTCGAAGA
The DNA here is from genome assembly GCA_003123925.1 of Haematobia irritans. Taxonomy (NCBI): domain Eukaryota; kingdom Metazoa; phylum Arthropoda; class Insecta; order Diptera; family Muscidae; genus Haematobia; species Haematobia irritans. Next base: position 14,874 of record PGFW01035159.1, on the reverse strand, counting down.
TGGGCTATTATATCGGTCCAAGTTTTGATACAGTCCCCATATAAACCGACCTCCCGTTTTAGGGCCTTGGGCTTATAAAAAACCGTAGTTTTTACCCAATTTGCCGGAAATTAGAAATCTAGAGGTGTTTTAAGACCATCAAAGAGTGTACTGAAAATGGTGCCTATCGGTCCATGTTTTGGTATAGCCCCCATATAGACGATTTTCGGATTTTTTGGTTTCCTTTGGCGTCTAGAAACTGTATTTTTTTATACGATTTGCCTGAAATTTGAAAATATAGAGAGTTATTTGAGAACGCATAGAAGAGGTGTGTGCGAAAACGGTCCGTCCGGGTCCACTGTTTGTCTTCGTATAGTCCTCCATCATAGACACATCTGCAGATTTTATATTTTCTTGGGCTCTTCTAGAAAAACTGTATTGTAACTTATCCGAATTGAGCTGAACATTTGGAATCATAGAGGAGTCAATTTTAGAACCAGAAATAGGTTGTGTGTGTGTGTGCCCGAAATAGTGTGTATAGGATCGCCACATTCAGACCTGACCTCCCGATTTTTACGTTCTTGGCGCGTCTACGATACTGCTATTTGTCTATCCGATTTTGTTTGGAAAGTTGAAAATTCTGAGGTATTTTAAGACCACAAGATAGCTCTGTGTCAAAAATGGGGATATTTGGTGTCAGTTTTTGAGTATAGCATGCCCATATAAACCGATTCCCCCGATTTGGGGTCTTGTGTCTTCTACTAGAAACCGTAGTATTTTAATACGATTGCCTAAAATTTTAAAATCTAACAGGTAATTTTAAAGGACCACAAATTGGTGTGTCTAAAAGAATGGGGTGTAATCGGTCCTATGTTTTCGGTATAGGCCACATAACAGACTACACTCGACGAATTCTAATTTCTTTGGGAAGCTATACGCACAAAACATAGACTGTTGTCCTCATAATGTTGAAGGTGTATAGACAGGAGACACTGGATTCAATAAAAATCTGTTAATAAGTAAAAATTCCAGATTTTTACTTTCGCTATTCATTTGAATAATGGCGACTAAAATCTACAGATTTAAGATTTTCAATAATCAAGGCTTATTTCATCATTTACACATATGTTTTATAATTTCTCTAAAAACCTCAAACAAAATTGGTTCCTTTAAATGCCAGACAATAATATGACATCTAGTTTTCATAGGTAGTATCTCTAATTTATCTTCGGAAGCGTTGCTGTTAAACTGAATCTGTTGGGACGAATATACTTTCATTCAAATCTCCTGAATATTAATATGATTATCAAGTAACCCGCTACGACGAAGAGTTTTCAAAGTTAACTTGTTATATTTCGATTCATGGCGGTGGGTATTTAATCTTCGCCCGGCCGAACCTACTTGTTCTTTACCGCTCGCATTATGCTAAAAGTCCATTTTTGTAATATTCACTGGGATTTCATTTTTCCCCAGGAATAAAAATCCTCCTATTCTGAGGAACAGTTAGGAAAGGGAATAACTAGAGAGAGAAACAATTTAGAAGTGTTCGAAGTCAGCTGTTTTAATTTCAACTGTTTTATTTTAATTACAAACTTGTTTTGCAGCCCTACATTCCCACAATCATTAAACCAAGCCATTTTGGAATTAACTCCCCACTGGGATAAAGGATTAAGTGCTACGCTTCTTTCCCGAAAGAGGCGTATGGATAAGATCGAGAACGTTATATGTGGCCAGTATAGCCTTGAACAAGTTTCTTAAAGAACTGATATATTTCATCAAAATGAAGAAGAAAAAAATATATCATTAAGCTTTTTACGCCACGCCAGGACACATTTCGCATTTAATGACCTATTAGGAACAAGCATCCTAATATTAATATACAGGAACGGGTACTATATTGTGTATAATGGATAAACCTTTTATTTTCTACATATAAAACAATTTTTAAAATATGTAACAGATTCTTGTGACAATAGTATGGAGTAATGGTGTATCATCTCTCCATCTCTTGTCATTGCCGATCACTATGTTAATTTTTATGCTGTTTTATTTTGTGATTTTTGAACCAGAAATTACAGAAGACAATGATGCATATTTTGTTACAACTCCCTTGATTTGTTGGGGGTATTGATCCAAAAGTGCCGATCGTTTTCCCTTTTTATGTCGTTTGTAATACCAATTTTCCCAAGGAACAATATTCCCATTCGTAAGGGTTTTAGAATAAGGAGAAAAGAGAAAAATTTTCCCTAGGAGAAGATGTTTTTTAGAAAGGGGAACGGGAACATAGGGCGTTATTTTCAGATATGTTGTCTAAATAAATGTTTCGGTTCTACAAACTCAAAAAAGTACTAGAGGCCTATAGTTAAAAACAAACAATAGTATATACCAGCCAGTAAAGTTCGGTCGGCTCGAATCTTAATAAATATCCACCCCATGAAGCCATATATAGGGTTTTCCTTGAAATTCAGGAAGGGCTTGAGGACTTGGGACACTTCCCGAAAGATAAATAAATGATATCATCTCTATGAGGACCCTCATGGTCAGATTCTGGATTTTTAAAGAACCATCTTTTGTTTGAGTTTTAAAGGAATCATTAACATCCTCTTTTTTTTATTTTTGTAAGTGTTGCAAGAAAATTTATAAAATAAAGTCGTTGATTATTGAAATCTCTACAATCCTGTTAGAAGTAAAATCTGGAAATTTTACATGTGAGTTTTCAAGCAATTCTCATTGATCAGTGCGCCTTCTGACACCCTCAAAACAGCTGGAAGTCGGATCATATTGGAGGCATTACCAACATTAGGACCGTATAAAAACTTAATCCGATACACGCTTTGTGAGCCTAGACAAAAATACGAGAATATTGTTACAATTTTCAGAGCAAATCGGATAACCACTCCAACCCGCTCCGGCCGAGGCCGCTGTTTCTAGAAATCCAAGGAGTTAAATCCGGGAAGAATCGTTCTTATGGGGCTATACTAATTATATGCGATCGAATAACTCACCGTTTTTCGGCAACACCGACTTTTATGGCCCGAAATTTCACCTCTAGATTTCATATTTCAGGCAAATTGAGTGAATTTTAATGCAGTTCGTTTTAATTAAAAGGCGTTTCATATTGCAAATGTAATGATGCAACGAACCAAGGGTCATAAATAAAATGACATGGATATTTATCGATGGATAAGTAGGTGTAACAGCCTATCGGATAAAAACTTTCGGATTCTAGAAGCCCAAAGAAGTATAAATCGGGATTAATTCCGTTCGTATATGGGGGCGATTATACCAAAACACATGGACGATACTACCATTTGTGGCCACACGTCTTATGGTCTAAAATAACTATAGAATATTCAATTTCACGAAATGAAGAACTTTTTAATACGGCATGATTCTGAATAAAACCCAAATGTAAAATCGGGAGAATCGTCTAGTATATGTGGGCTATATCCAAAACAGCGGAAACGATACGCGCACCGATTTGATCGCGGCACACCTTTTGATTGGTCCTCAAGTTACTCTATGATCTGTCTTCACATTTCAGGCAAATTGGATAAAAACTACGCGTTTCTATAAGCCCAAGAACCCCAAAATCGATGAGGTCGGTTTATATGGGGACTATTATCCAAAACATGGACCTATTCTCACCAGTTTTTTGGCACACTCTATTACAGGTTCTAAAGTACCTTCCGATTTCGCAATTTCAGACAGCCAGCAGACCAGACGGACAAATCGTTATATCGTCTTAGAAATTTCTCCCTGATTAAAGAACTATATATATTCACGAACATGTACTATTATAGTCCGAAAATTTGATATTTTTCCGATTGTGTTACATACGGAATGACACAACTTATTATACCCCCGTCACCATTCCTATATGGTGGTGGTATAAAAAAATTATATTAAGAATTTAGGGCTTGGTAATTTACCAGAAAAATAAAAATCTGATATGTTTTGATGTTATTTTTTATGTTAGCCCTGAGTCTCAATGCAGGCTGGTTCAAATGTACAGAATTCATTTAAACTAGAAATTATTATTACAATATTTATTCGAGCTTAATTGGACAGGAAGATTATCAGGCGAATTGACATAATTAAGTTACTGAAAAGAACAATGCCAGATTCACCATTCCTCGCAAGCGCTTGACTCTATTTACATATATGTTTCATGTTTGGCCCACATGACAACATTTTCCATAGTCTTTAAGCTGGATCCTGGCCGGGTGAGATGAATTCAATTTGGTTGACTTTGCATGATATTTAGGAGGCTTCTTAAGGTAGAAATAGCAGCAGATAATGTTATAGACATGGCAGAACTGCCTGTTTTTAAAGGAGAATTTTTCCAATGAGGTGACCACAGGTGTTTGGTTTTACGGACCGTACACACATCTCGATGAAGCTGATATCTATAAAAGTGTCAAAAAGGTTCGTCCATGATTTTTTTTCTTCCCAGTAACACTGAGTACATTTTCCAAAATGCTTCAAAGCTAATTTAAAGTTGGATTCACACATAGATCGCTGGACCAGCGTTCGAATTATCTCTCTATAAAAAACCAGTATATTTGTCGTCCGGTTTTTGACAATATTTAACACTGGTTAAGCACACCTTGTTTCACTATAAGTGGGCTTTTATCTCACTAACAATTCAGCATAGAGGCATCGGGAAACTCTAAGCTATAGACTTATGAGAGTCCCCGAAATGCAAAGGGAGGAAAAAACAACAAATAGCCTATAAATAAATAACTACAACTAAATTGAGAGCATATGGTGGGCGAAACTTAACCAAAGGTACCTCATTGCTTTTCATCCAATTAACTAGTTCATTGTTAATTCTAAACGGATAACATAATGTTAGCATAAACCCCAGCGCCTATCCACGCAAAATCGTTGCAAAGGATCCGGAGATATAGCCAACATGCGTTTTAAGAATTTATCACATACGCTTCTCCAAGTTGCGTACAACAACAACCATTTAGGACAGTGAAATATGCAAGTATTTGCAACAACTGACACCACCATCATCCAAAACTAGTGTCTCGAGTGAATTCATGGGAATTGTGTGAATATTAGCACTGTAAGAACCCTCCTTAAAAAAATAACCAGAGTGTCTTGGATTCGCATATCGAAGTGGTCCAATGCTTACTACTCTTTGGTCCGAGGCTTTCCCATACAATGATCAACAATTTTTCATTACGAGTGTTATGGGAAAAAAGAATTGTCTTAAGCTATTCGAAGAAGAAAATACCTAGTCACCAACAATTCTACACAAGCTAGCTACTACATGTTTTCATCGCTGGCTGGAGCGAATTTCCATCAGCCTTAGAGTATAGAACTGGAAGGGAGAAGATGACCATTTTTTGATCTTATATTTCATAATTTTTCTTATTTACTCTATATTTCATTTTCTCTGGAAAATATAAGTACATTATATAAATAAAAATTGTAGCAAAATCCGCTCATAAGCCAATATTTCACCCTGCTTCCCATGCCTTTTTAGCTAGCAGATAAGGAAAACTTAAAATGAAACATGTGGGCTCTTACAAACACTTTCACATGCAATGAATAATATTGCAGGTATTTAATTTAGCGGACTTACGAAGAAAATTTAAAAATATTTTCTGAAAATAAATAAATACTACGACACTTGGTCAGCTTCTAATATTACCAACACATAGACCTTACGGCGTGGCAACAATAAAAACTATTGAAATATTTTATCTAACAAAAACAAATGTTTGAAATTTGTATTCTTCCCATAAATAAATTAAATTCCTAAGAAAAATCAAAATATTATCATAAGAAACGTGCAGATGATGACGTTATTCCTGAGGATGGTGCCTCTTTCTCTCTTTCACCAACATATCTTCCATACAATGCATATGAATACATTAAAAGGGAAGGTGGGAGGAGGAAATCTACAATTAACACATGGCAAATAAATAAAATAAATACATAGATGTATGAAAATTTTATAGTTAGATATCTAGACAATTATTATAGGGGGTGGGGCAACAAATTGATGAAATATAAGACTCAAAAAAAATGAGTCATCTTCTCCCTTCCAGTTCTATACTCTAAGGCTATGGAAATTCGCTCCAGCCAGCGATGAAACATGTATAGCTAGGCTTGTGTAGATTGTTATGCTATATTTTCTCTTCAATAGCTTAATGGCAATTCTTTTTCCCATAAACTCGTAATGAAAAATTGTTGAATTGTATGGAAGCCTCGGACAATAGAGTAGTAAGCATGACCACTTCGATATCGAATCCAAGACACTCTGGTTATTTTTTAAAGAGGGTTCTTACAAGTGCTAATATTCCACACAATTCCCATGAATTGCAACTCGAGACCCTAGTTTTGGGTGGGGTGGTGTCAGTTGTTGCAAATACATTCAATATTTCACTGTCCTAAATGGTTGTTGTTTGTCGCAACTTGGAGAAGCGTATGTGATAATTCTTAAATTCATGTTGGCATATTCCCGGATCCTTTGCAACCGATTTTCGTGGTAGCCTGGGTTTTCTACATTATGTTATGCGCGTTTAGATTAACAATAACTGTTAATGGATGAAAGCAAATAGGTATTGGTTAAGTTTCGCCACAATTCTCAATTAGTAGTTATTTATTTATAGCTTTTTGTTGGTTTTTCCTCCTTTGCATCGGGCTCTCAATAAGTCTAAGCCTTAATTTCCCGATGCCCTATGTGGAATTTAGGGATAAAAGCCACTTATAGTGAAACAAGGTGTTAACCAGGTGTTAAATATTTGTCAAAAAACGATGACAAATATACTGGTTTTTATAGAAGAAATTCGAACGGTGTGTCACATTATGTGTGAATCCACTTAAATTAGCTTTGAAGCATTTAGGAATGTCATCTGTGTGACTGGGAAGAAAAAAAATCATGGACGAACCTTTTGAACCTTTTATAGATATAGCTTCATCGAAATGTGTTACGTCGTAAAACCAACACACCTGTGGTCACTCATTGAAAAATTCTCCTTAAAACAGCAGTTGTGCCTGTTATAATATTTGTGCATTCATACCTTAAGAAGCTCCTAAATACATGCAAAGAACCAAATTGAATCATCTCACCCGGCCAGATCTCGCTAAAGACTATGGAAATGTGTAGTGGCCAACACTGAAACATATATGTATAGTCAGGCTTGCGAAGATGGTATCTGGCATTGTTCTTTTCAGTAACTTAATGATGTCAATTCCCTTAATCTTCCTGTCCAATAAGCTCGAATAAATATTGTAATAATTTCTAGTTTAAATGATTTGGACATTGAACCAGCCTGCATTGATGATCAGGCTAACATAAAAAATAACATGCTAAAAATATCAGATTTTTTTTGTAAATACCAGCCCTAATTCTTAATATAATTTTATTATACCCACCACCATAGAATGGTGACGGGGGTATAATAAGTTTGTCATTCCGTATATAACACATCGAAATATCAATTTCCGACTATATAAAGTCGGAAATATATATTCTTTAATCAGGGAGAAATTCTAAGACGATATAACGATTCCTTTGTCGCTGCTGTCTGTGACATCTCAATTGGCAATCGTCTGAAATTGCCAAATCGGTACTTTTTTCCTGAGAGGTCAAGTTGCGAAATGGTGAGCTATGGTCCAGTGTTTTGTATAGTCCATCTAAACGACCTCTCGATTTTGGGGTCTTGGGCTTATAGAAACGTAGTTTTTATCCAATTTTTCTTGAAATTTTAAATCCAGAGGTATTTT
>PGFW01035155.1:0-12398 GCA_003123925.1 Haematobia irritans | reverse complement strand
TTTTTTTTATCAAAATTGTATTTCTATAGAAAATTTTTGCAAAATTTTATTTCAATAGAAAATTTTTGCAAAGTTTTATTTCTATAGAAAATTTTCTCAATATTTTATTTCTATACAAAATTTTGTCAAAATTTTATTTCTATAGAAAATTTTGCAAAACTTTATTTCTATTGAAAATGTTGTCAAAATTTTATTTCTATAGAAAATTTTTGCAAAATTTTATTTCAATCGAAAATTTTTACAAAATTTTATTTCTACAGAAAATTTTTGCAAAATTGTATTTCTATAGTAAATGTTGTCAAAATTTTATTTCTATAGAAAATAATGTCAAAATTTTATATTCCATAGAAAATTTGTTCAAATTATATGCTATAGAAAATTTTGTCAAAATTTTATTTCTATAGAAAATTTTGCAAAATTTTATTTCTAACAAAATATTTGTCAAAAATTGTACTATTTGTAGAAAATTTTGTCAAAATTTTATTTCTATAGAAAATTTTGTCAAAATTTTATTTCTATAGAAAATTTTGTCAAAATTTTATTTATATAGAAAATTTTATTAACATTTTATTTCTATAGAAAATTTTTTCAAAATTTTATTTCTATAGAAATTTTTGCAAAATTTATTTCTATAGAAAATTTTGTCAAAATTTTATTTCTATAGAAAATTTTGTCAAAATTTTATTTCTATAGAAATTTTGTCAAAATTTTATTTCTATAGAAAATTTTGTCAAAATTAAATTTTTTTAGAAAATTTTTGCAAAATTTTATTTCTATAGAAAATTTTGTTAAAATTTTATTTCTATAGAAAATTTTGTCAAAAATTTATTTCTATATAGAAATTTTGTCAAAATTTTATTTCTATAGAAAATTTTGACAAAATTTTATTTCTGTAGAAAATTTTGTCAAAATTATATTTTTATAGAAAAATTTACCAATTTTTTTTTTCTATAGAAAATTCTGTGAAAATTGTATCCTATAAAAATTTTGCCGAAATAATTGGCCCAGATTTTCTAAGAGATATAAAATTTTCACAAATTTTTTTATAGGAATTTTATTTTTAGTAGAAAATTTTTGCTAATTTTTTTTTCAATAGAAAATTTTTGCAAAACTTTTATTTCTATAAGAAAATTTTGCAAAATTTTATTTCTATAGAAATTTTTTCAATATTTATATTTCTATAGTTAATCTTTGTCAAAATGTTATATTTCGAATAGAAAATTTTGAATTTCTACAGCTCCAATGATAATTTTGTATCCGCACACCGATAATCATTTCCATCATCATGATAAGAAGTCCGATAATTTTTTCTTGTTTTTGTCCAAATTCATGTTTATCATACTTGGTGGTGGTTTGCATTTGCGCAGAGAAGAAGCTGAACAATATACAGTTTAAGCTTCCGCTTATGTGGCGGTTTTTTGCCTTTCATTTCCTCTTCTGATACAATCTCACCATATCATGGTTCTGTTAATTGGTTGCTATTGTTTTGTTGCTTGTTGCACTGATTATTTCATGCAAAGTTGAATGAATTGAAAATATGAAAGCTTAGCAAATCGTTATCAAATCAGTGAGTGAGATATGGATTTACACCGATAACCATTGGAATTTGTATTGCAAATGATTAGTGGTGTAGTGTGAATGAAAAATGAGACCAAGCTATGTGGCGCTAATATGATTGATGGAGGGTTCTATTTTTGCTACAATTCTATAGAAATAAAAATTTTGCATAAAATTTTCTATAGAAATCAAATTGTTCTATATGAAATAAAATATTTGACAAATTTTTCCTATCGAAAGAAAATTTGACAACATTTTCTATAGAAATAAAATTTAGCGATTAATTAATTTTGTTCGGCTTGAGGTCATAGAAACAATCGATTATTGATTTTTTAATATTTATTGTCCAATATTTTCGGTTAGTGCCACTAACCATCTTCTGGGATTTGTATCTACATAAATTAACAAAAAATTAAATAACTTTTAATGTTCACAAAGTCACAATATATTTTAGATATAATATATTGAAAATAACTAACGTGAAGTCGCATGTGATGCTGATTCGTTTGCAAGCCACTCGTCACACTAAGCTTCGGTTTTTGTCGATTGCCTTGTTTATGATGTGTCGAATACATTCTCGCGCATTCTTCCGTGCTTTTTTGAAATTCATCTCTTTGTCAGAGAGAGATCTATTATATAAGCCATCTCAAGAGGTGTATCTTAACGCTATGCATTATTCTCTTGAGCCAGAGTATCTCGACGTCTGTGGAAGTTGGGCTTTTTGTGTTCCTGGTTGCTTGCACAGTGAGCTGCAAGTGCTGCTTTTTGCTCTACTGAATTTGTCTAACAGCTTTAAGCGTCTGATTTATGCGACGAAAGCTGTCTTAAGTTTGGTCATTAGTGCCAACAATATGCCATTGGGCATATGTTGGACTTGCTCTCCATTACATTTAATTTAGCTACACTATGTTACTTACACTTTCCGTCATTCTTCATTTTGCACTATTTGTTGTTTGCTGAATTCCATTTACTGTTCTCGATGTGCGTGCATGGAACAATTTGAATCTTTTCCTTGTTATATCACGTCTCCGCATTTGAAAAAACGCTCTGAGAATCCTTCAACGTTAAGTCATGGGGTTTGTAATGACTTTATCCTTATTGATGGTCCGCGCTCTTCAATAGTCTTAGTTTAATGTTTTTCGTCAAGCCTGTATTTATTTTTTAACGCCGATTTATAGTCTGCTATTATTCTATTTGGAAAATTCGTTTTGTGCGTCATAATATTTGTCTAATCTTTATTTACATTCTGCCTTGCTGGAATTCTGCACACGCTATCCTTAAGATTCGATCATTAAAATTGATTGCTGTCATATGGATATACTTTTATTGTGCTTTTGAATTATAATTTATTAGTCGTCCAGTTTGCTGTTGCGTTTTTGATACAATTTCAGCCTCAAAAACAATTATCATACTGCTCAGTATGTATACAGTCTAAATATGCGCTAAGCTTGCTTATCCTTCTCTAAACTCCATTGTAAATTGTATTCGCTGTGGGAATGAGTTTAATGCGTCAGTACTACTTTCCACTCGGTTTTACTTTACCTATCGCAAAATATGTCGTCCACATATTTTGTTATAATTCAGTTCGGTTATCTTGGCTTAAAAATAAATTAAGACAAAATTTTCTATGGAAATAAAAATTTTGACAAAATTTCTATAGGAATAAAATTTTGACAAAAAATTTTCTATAGAAATAAAATTTTGAAAAAAATTTTCTAAAGAAATAAAATTTTGACAAAATTTTCTATAGAAATAAAATTTTGACAAAATTTCTATCGAATAAAATTTTCTGATAAAAAATTGTCTCTATAGAAATAAGATTTTGGGACAAAACTTTCTGTAGGAATAATAATTTTGACAACATTTTGTATAGAAATAAAATTTTGACAAAATTTTAATAGAAATAAAATTTTGACAATATTTTTTAATTAGAAATAAAATTTTGACAAAATTTCTATAAAAATACAATTTGAAATAAAAATAAAAATTTTTGACAAATTGTCTATCGAAATAAAAATTTTGAACAAAATTTTCTATAGAAAAAAATTGAGAAAATTTTCTATTGAAAATAAAAAATTTGGACCAAAATTTATATAGAAATAAACAAAATTTTCGTATACAAATAAAATTTTGACAATAATTTTCTATTGGGAAATAAAAATTTTCAGAAAAATATTCTATAGAAAGAAAATTTTGACAAAAATTTTCTAATAGAAATACCAATTTTTTGACAAAAATTTCTATTATAATTAGAATTTTGACAAAAATATTTCACACAAACCCAGTATCGTCGATATAGAAAAAAAATTATTGCAAACAAATTTTCTTTTAGAAATAACTATTTTTTACGAAAATTTTGTATAGAAATAAAATGTTTGACAAAATTTTTATAAAAAAATAAAATTTTACAATCATTTTTTTTATAGAAATATAATTTCACAAAATTTTCTATAGAAATAAAATTGTAACACAAAATTTTCTATAGAAATACAATTTTCAGCAAAATTTTCTATGAAATACACATTTTTGACATCATTTTCTATAGAAAGTAACAAATTTAGACAAACTTTTCTATAGGAACTAAAAATTTTTGATCAAAATTGTCTATAGAAAATAAAATGTTGGACAAAAATTTTCTATTGAAAAAAAATTTTGACGAAATTTTTTATAGAAATAAAATTTTGACAAAATTTTCTAATAACAAACAATTTCTTTTAAATAGAAATAAAATTTTGACAAATGTACTATCGAAATAAAAATGTTTGAACAACATTTTTCTTATAGAAATAAGCATTTTGACAACATTTCTATAGAAAACATTAAAATTTTGGAACAAAACTTTTCAATAGAATAAACATTTGACAACATTTTCTTATAAGCAAATAAAATTTTGAACAAATTTCTATATAGCAATAAAAAATTTGACAGAAAAGTTTTTGATAGAAATAAAATATTTGACAAAATTTTCTTATAAAAATTACAATTTTGAAAAGAATAAAAATTTTGACAAAAAATTTCATCGAAACAAAAATTTTGACAAACATTTCTATAGAAATAAAATTTTGGGACAAATTTATCTTTAGCAAAATAAAATTTTGACAAATTCTTCTATAGAAATAAAATTTTTGAACAAAATATTCTATAAAAATAAAATTTGACAAAATTTTCTATAGAAATAAAATTTTGACAAAATTTTCTTATAGAAATAAAATGTTTGAGAAATAAAAATAAAATTTGAACAAAAGTTTTCTATCGAAATAAAATTTTGAAAAAATTTGGAAATAAATTTTGGACAACTAATTTCTGTTGGCAATAATAAATTTTGCTATAGGAAATAAAATTTTTTGATAACATTTTTTATAGAACATAAAATTTTGAACAAAATTTTCTAATAGAAATAAAATTGTTTGACAAATTTTCTATAAAACGACCAATTTGAAATAGAAAAAAATTTTTTACAAAATTTTACTACCGACAATAAAATTTTGGCAAAAATTTTCATATTAGAAATATAAATTTGGACAAAATTTTCTATGCGATGAAGGAATTTGCGACAAAATTTTCTATAGGAAATAAAAAATTTTGGACAAAATTTTCTTATAGCGAATAAAAATTTTGACAATATTTTCTATAGAAATACAATTTTGACAAATTTTCATATCGAAATAAAATTTTTTGACAACATTTTCTAGTTAGAAATAAAATTTTGGACAAAATTTCTTTAGAAATAAATTTTGACAAGAATTTTCTTAAGCAAATAAAATTTTGACAAAATTTTGCATAGTAGAAATTTAAAATTTTGCACAAAATTTTCTATAGAAAAATGTTTAAAATTTTTGACACAAATTTTCTATAGAAATTAAAAATTTTTGAGAAAAATAAAAATAAAATTTTGACAAAATTTTTCTATCGAAATAAGAAATTTTGAAAAAAATTTTTTTTGGAAATAAAATTTTGGACAAAAATTTTCTTCGTTAATAAAATTTTGTCATAGAATATAAAAATTTTGACAAAATATTTGTATAGCAACATAAAATTTTACAACTTTTTATAGACATAAATATTTGACAAATTTCTATAGAAATAAATTTAGACAAAATTTTCTTATAGAAAATATAACATTTGCACAAAATTTTCTATAGAAACTAGAAATTTTGACAAATTTCTATCGAAATAAAATTGGCAAAATTTTCTATAGAAGATAAAAAGTTCTTGGGACAAAATTTTCTATAGGAATAAATTTTGACAAAATTTTCATATAGGAATAAAATTTTGACAATATATATCTATAGAAACTAAACATTTTGACAAAATTTTCTATAAACTACCAATTTTGAGAAATAGAAATAAAATTTGACAAATTTCTATCGAAAATAAAAATGTTGGCAAAATTTTCTATAAAATAAATTTTTGTCGGTCAAACATGCCTATAGGAATAAGAATTTTGGACAAAATTTTCTATTCAGGAATTAAAATTTTCAGACAATATTTTCTATTATGAATAAAAATTTTGACAAAATTTCTATAGAAATATAATTATATGAAAAAAAATTTTTATTATAATAAAGATTTGGCAAATTTATATAGAAATAAACAAAAAAAAATATTCTCTATACAAATAAAAATTTTAGAAAATTTTCCTAGTTAGAAATACAATTACAGAAAATTTTGTATAGAAATAAAAATTAGCTGAGAAAATTTTTTCTAAAATGAAATGATAATTTGGAAAAATTTTCTATAAAAAACTCCAGCCCTATTTTAATTGTTTTTATTCCAATTATATCTTCAAATTTCCTGCCCACATAAACCCGAACCCATTTATTGTTTATCTTTTTTCTTAGTTTTTTTATGAAATTTCTGTATGAAGTAGTACCCCTGAATGCAGCCTATTAAAATGTTGCTTAATTTACTCTGGCTAATTGAAAATTAAATTGAGATCAACACTAGCAGAAAGAACATAAATTTTAATTGAATGAGATGTAGGCAACAGTCAACTAAATTAGAGAGCAGCAAAACTCTAAGAAGTAAAGAAAACTAAACAAAATCCAAACGAAACACAGGCAAAAACCCAATAAACTTTAACGTGACAATAAAATTTCAAAACTAACTTAACGTTGGCTTGCTTGCTTGAGTTTAGGTTGGTTTTACATGTCAAGCAACAAAAGACAAAAACGAAAGAAAGACACTAGCAAGGGAAATATACCACACGAAAAGACTTTTATGGTAAACTGCATACAATTGGGGTTATGTGTAATAGTGGCAAAAGTTTTTAGGGTCATACTTCCCTTTCATCAGAAAAAAAAACAACAACAAAAACAATACTCACTCAAAACTTTAGAGGCCCCTTCCAATAATGCAATATAGTTTTAGTTTTGGGTTTGGATCATTCATTATGTGTTCATGGTGGGGGCTTCGCTGTTGCAACTCCAATTGCAATCCAAAGTGAAAATCTGGAACAAACTCACAGCTCAACTTTGCTGCCGAAATCTCGGCAACCAATTCGAAATATACAACAAAAGTCAACTTTTTTGTATTTCTTCTACGACAGATGATGATGGAAGGGGCCAAGTCCCCCTCCACCATAAACGGCAACGACTTTACAAATAAAACTTAAAGTGGGTGTAAATTTACAACATGAGCTGCTTATTTGGTACATTTTCCATCGTGATTTTTTTTCTCCCCTTCTCTTTTAAATTTCATTTCAAATCGCCCAAGATACCACCAAAAACTTATTTTCTTCAGAAAATTATCAAAATTTTATTTCTATAGGAAAATATTTATTTCTTTACAAATTTTTCTGAACAATTTTATTTTTATAATAAAGTTTTCTACAGGAATATAATTTTATTCAAATAACATTTTTCAGAAATTTTCTATGAAATAAAATTTTCAAAATTTCAAAGAAATAAATTTCTTATTAAATACATTTCAGAAATTATTTATAATAAAATTTCAGATAATTCTGTAGAACATAAAATTTAGAAAATTTTATTTCTATTATAACTTTTTTGAATTTTATTTCTACATAAAATTTTCCTGAAAATTTTTATTAAACTTTTTTTAAAACTAAGAAAAGATACAATATTGTAGCCCATAATTGGTATAAGGAATATACTCCTCTCCTAGACAAATTTAATGTTCTTTAAAAATTTTCTGAAATATTAGTATTTATAGAAAATTATTTCGTAAAGAAAATATATATTTTTCGTATTATAACATACTCGTTAACCATTTCAGAAATCTTTCAGCTATTAGACATTTAAAATATATTCAGAAAATTTTCTATAGAATAAAATTTTGAGAAAAATTTTTCTATTAGTTAATTAAAATTTCGAGAATTTTCTATAGAAATATTTTATGTGAAATAAAAATTCAGAAATGATTCTCTATAGAAGTAAATTTTCCAGAAATATTTTCTAAAGAAATATAAAACTTTAATGCTATAACCATAAATTTTCAGTAAATTCTCTATATAAATACAATTTTCATATAATTTTCTTGTAGAAATAAAATTTTCAGAAAAATTTTTGCAAACTTTATTTCTTATAGAAAATTTCGAAAATTTTACTTTTCTAATAGAAAATTTTTTCTAGGAAAACATTTATATTTCTATAAAAAATTTTTGCGAAGTTTTACTTTCTATACGAAAATTTTCGAAACAATTGTAATTTAATTTATAGAATCGAATTATCTGAAAATTTTAATTTCTATAGAAAAATTTTCTGAATTTTATTTATTCCTATATGAAATTTTCTGAAAATTTTATTTCTAAAAAAATTTTCAGAACTTTTATATTCTATAGAAAATTTTCTGAAATTTTATTTCTATAGTGAAAATTTCTGACAATTTTATTGGTGGGGTAGAGAATTTTCTGCGGACGTTTTATTTCTATCAAAAATTTTCCTGGTGTGTGGGGTGTTCTATAGGAAATTTCTGATACACTATTATTTCTATAGAAGAGAACTTTTCTGAAATATTTGTATTTCATACGAAACTTTTTTCCGAATAATTTTAATTTCTATAGTAAGAATTTTTCTGCGAGTTTTTATTTCTATCGAAAATTTTGGGAATTTTACTTTCTATAGAAAATTTTTGAAAAACTTATTTCTATAGAAATTTTTCCCGACAAATCGTTATTTTTCTGGAAATTTTACTTTTCTAATAGTAAAATTTGAAAATTTATTTCTGTAGAAACATTTTATCTTGGAATTTACGTTTTTATAGAAATTTTGAAAATTTTATTTCTATAGGAAGAGTTTCTGAAATTTTATTTCTATAGAACTTTTTCCCTAACTTTGTACCTATAGAAATTTTCCGAAAATTTTATTTTTATTAGAAGATTTTATTTCCATAGAAATTTTCTTAATTTATTTCATATAGAAAATTCTGAAATTTAATTTTGCGTATTGCGAAAAATCTGAGAAATTTTATAGCTCGACAGTAAAGCCTATAGACAATAGCATTTCTGACACAAAATCTAATATTCATTATCCAGAAATAATTATGATAGAATCAGTTCTCACGATAGTCTCGTCCCTATATCCCGGGAAATTTCCAGCTGTTCTTCATATATAAAATTTTCCGAAATTTAATTTCTTCAGAAAATTTAGAGGTCCCTAGTAGAATTTATTTTTCTGATAACATTTATTATACTTTATAGAAACAATTTATACTGAAATTGATATTATATTCTTTATTAGAAAAAATTTTTACTCTGAAACGTCTTTTATATTATAATAGAAATTATATGTGATTTTTATTCATTCTATTGAAAATTTTTCTTGGTAAATGGTTATTTTATGTAAAATTTATCTTTATCGAAAAATTTTTGAAAATTTATTATTTCTATTAGGAAATTTTTTGCAAAATTTCTTATGGATTTCGATTCAATATGAAGATTTTTGCATAATTTTATATTTCTCCATGAAAATTTTTCGAATAATAATTATTACTGTATTACCAATAGACCATTTTTTTCCTCTGAATTGTATATGCATTTATAGAAAAAGTTATTGAGCATTTGTAATGTCTCTATACTGAAAATTTTTTCCGAAATTTATATTTTATTAGCAATTTTGCCCCTGGATTATAATTTTATTCCTTTGTCTCTCAATAGAAAATTTTGTGAATCAGATTTTATTTCTTAGAAAAATTTTTCTGAAGTTTTATTTCTTGAAAATTTCTAATTTTTGTTACGTTTTTAACGAATATTCCTACTTGATAAATTTTATTATATTATTAGAATTTAACTTTTTTCTGAAAATTTATTTCTAATTTAGAATTTTATGCCTGAACATTTTATTTCTGAATTTTTAAGAGGATTATTATTTTAACTCTTATCAATAATTTTCAGAATTAAATTTTTCTGCTAAATAAAAAAAATTTCAGGATGAAAATATATGAAATAAATAATTATAATTAGTTTCCCATGAAAAATTTTCTAAAAAAGAAATAAAAATGGTTTATATATTAAGGATCCAATTTTTGATGAATTTTTTTTCGTATGAAATTTTCTGAATTTATATTTCAATAAGATATACTACATTTTCTAGAAAATTTTTATTTCTTGAACTAAATTTTGTCTGATAGTAATAAATTTTTTTTTTATTTCATAGAAAAACATCTTTTTCCGAAAAATTGTGCTTACAAAGCTCAAAAATCGTTCAAACATCTGTCCATGAAAAATTTTCTCAAAAATTGTATTTCTATGAACAATAAATTGCGCGTGCAAATTTTAATTATTTCTATTAAGAAAATTTTCTGAAATTTATAATTTTCCTATAGATTTTCCATAAGATTAGTATATTTTTTTTTAGATTTTTCTGACCTTTTTATATCTTTTTGTAAATAAGAAAAACTCTCTCGACTTTCCTGATATACTACTCTCCGTACTTACTGAAAAATTTGATTAACTCGTCGAAGAATAATCTGTTGATCCGGTAATAGTAAATTATTCTATAGTAAATCATATAAATGATTCTATCATCATAATATCTCTCGCTAATAATAGAATTTTCCCGTATTTTATGGAATTTCTCTCATAGCTGTTGACAAAAATTTTTTCCAATAACATTTATCAATTCATAACAATTTTTGTTAAAAGAGAAATTTGGACTTTACTGCCCGTATTGTGTGAATATATATTCTATTACAATATTAATCCTTTTATTAAGAATAGTATTTGATTAAATAGCTCTAAAATTTTTTCTTGTGTAATGAAATTAAAAAATTTTCTTGACAAAATAGTTTGTTTTCTTCATTATTGATATTTTTAATCCTAATTTTATATAACTAAAGACTCGGTCTTTTGATTAGAAATATTTAACAATGATTTTTAACAAAATCAATCTTTTCGTCCCTTTATCGTATAGGTAAGAATAAAGAGAAATTCTTATAATATAGAACAATAGATTATCCTTATATAATTTAGAATATGTGTACGATACATGTATTATGATCTAATGTGTATTTGTTTGAGTACATATATGAATAGTAATTATATTTATTATCATAACTCGATTTGAATTTTATCTTTTTGAATAAGAAATCAATATATTATTGGTAAGATTATTATATTGGGCCCTCAGGTAATGAGTAATGAATCAATAGCCAATTATTATATTAAATGCAACCGATTTAGTGGGTGGACCTTGAATCAATATTTAGGTGTGCAAATATTGTGAGAGCTCCGGCCAATTTAAAAATGTTCAATTCCCAGCCCAGTGAAGTAAACAAATGTTTAGTAGCATAAACGGGTTTATCCACAAAAACTAGGGACCGGTATAGCGGTGGATACCAATAATTTGTGTGTATTAGTGATTTAATGAGTCAAAACTAGGCTAATTGGCTCTCTGGATCGTTGTCCAAAAATCGAGTCGATTTGGAAATCACTAAGTCTCTCTCAGTCGAGACGGGTACCAACCCCTATGTGCAAGATTCGTATGAGCTTGCACTCGTGACTAAAATCCCAAATTCTATTTTAATTTAAAAATTAAATGTATTTTAAAAAAAATGGTTTTTAAGTATGTCATTTAATAAATGGATGACATGCATGTTGATTTATCTGTTTTATATTATATGTTCGTTATTTTTATTTATTATATCCTTTTTATTTAAGTTGGGAAAAATGAAAGTAAATATTATTCCATTTTTAACTTTTATTATTTTTTTTCTACCGAATACAAAATTAATCAAATAAAAATAACTTAGGTAGCTGAAGATTTATCGTTACTGTTTTTGATTAGCATTTCATTTTTTTATTTCTAACTGGATCTTTTTAGTGGGAAAAATTAAATTAAATGCAAATTCCAAAATAAATAAAAAAAATTAAGAACACAAAAAAAAAACACGGTATGATCAGTCTCCTCTTTAAAATATTGTTAAGGATATTAACAAAAATAAACTTATTAAACTTCATAAATTTGTTCAACACGAAACATAACACTCACTTTCATTTTCCATCGGTAGTTGTTTATCGTTTTCATCCGCTGGGGGCGGGGGTTTTGACGGACGTTCACCATGTTTTTAACGAAGTAAATCTCTGGTTTCGTTTTGTATTCACCCACCAGTTTTCAATTTCATTTATAATAAATTTCATTTCACCAGATTCATATCTCAAAATTAAAAGAAACTCCAACGATTTAGCAACCAGAAGTGCAGACAGCAGTTACTGCTGATGCATATTCAGATGGATTGTTGGCCAAAGATATATGCGAACAAATGGACAAATAAAGAGAAACGAATCAAGGCATTCCCTCAAGAAAAAATTATTGCTTACACGAAAAAACTACTTACCATAATCCCGGGATTAAATTAAATTAAATTAAATTAAATTAAATTAA
>PGFW01035146.1:0-12242 GCA_003123925.1 Haematobia irritans | reverse complement strand
GCCATCTGATACCTGTGTCTTGAAAAGCCAGCATTTTCATAGCATCCCGGGACTGTCAACCAAGAAATTTACGTGAAAAAGAGTTTAATAAACGTCTGCTGACCTTTCCTTGACAGAAACACGGGGTGTTTCCGATACTGTTTTGGCCGGATCTTGGCATCTTGCATTACGGAAAAAGGCCATGGAGTGGTACGCCGCCCAAACAACGTGCAGGTGGTTCAAGGACAAGAACCTCCCAACACGCCAGAGCTCGCCAATTGAGAAATACTCGCTATTGTTCAAGCGCGGAACCTAAAGAAGCACCAAAAACTCCTAAGGACGAGCAAGCCAAGTTCAAGGCAAACTGGCTTATCTGCGGCACAGAGTGCTGGTACAAAATCTGATGGCAGGTCAAGCGTGAAGCCCGCAATTCTCGATTCTGAAAAAGCGAAGGACTAAACTGGAATATTTTCTGAATTTTATACTAATTGGAACTTGAAAAAAGAAATTTAATTTGATTTTTTAAATAAACGATCTTCACGATTTTACACGCGTTTTCCCTTGACCAAGCTTTGACCGTATCACCCTTTTATAGATTAAATTATCAAATTTGTCAAATTTTTGCATCAACAATTAGTTCGGTAGAAAATTTTGTCAAAATTTTTATTCTATCAGAAAATTTTGTCAAAAATTTAGTTCTATAAAATTTTGTCAAAATTTTATTTCTATAGAAATTTGTCAAAAGGTATTTCTATAGAAAATTTTGTCAAATTTTATTTCTATAGAAAATTTTGTCAAAATTTTATTTCTATAAAATTGTCAAAATTTTATTTCTAAAAAAATTTTGTCAAAAATTTTATTTCTAAAAAATTTTTAAACTTATTTCTATAGAAAATTATGTCAAAATTTATTTCTATTAGAAAATTGTCCAAAATTTTTATTTCTATAGAAATTTTGTCAAAATTTTATTTCTATAGTAAAATTTATGAAATTTTATTCTATAGAAAATTTTCTAAATTTTATTTCTAAAATTAAATTTGTCAAAATTTTTATTCGATAAAACAAAGATTTCTGCAAAATTTTATTTCTATAAGAAAATTTGTCAAATTTTATTGTTCTATAGAAAATTTGTACAAAATTTTATTTCTATAAAATTTTGTCAAAATTTATTTCTCATAGAATATTTGTCAAAAATTTATTTCTATGAAAAAGTTATTTCGTAGAAAATTTTGTATATTTTTTCTATAAAAAATTTTTCAAAAACTTTATTTCTATCTGAAAATTTGCAAATTTTATTTGAATGAAAAATTTTTCAAAATTTTATTTCTATAGAAAATTTTCAAATTTTATTCTAAAATTAAAATTTCAAATTATTTCTAAAACAAACATTTTGTCAAACTTTATTTCATTATAGAAAATTTTCCTCAAATTTTTATTTCTATAGAAAATTTTGCAAATTTTATTTCTATCAGAAATTTTTCAAATTTATTCTTAAAATTATTTTGTCAAATTTTATTTCTAAAAAAAATTTTTGTCAAAACTTTTATTTCTATAAAAATTTGTCAAAATTTTATTCTATAGAAAATTTGTCAAAATTTTATTCTATAGAAAATTTTGTCAAAATTTTTTTCTATAGAAAATTTTTTCAATTTATTTTCTATTAGGAAAAATTTTGTCAAATTTTATTTCTAATAATTAAATTTTTGTCAAAATTTTATTTCTAAATTAAAAATTTTGTCAAACTTTTATTTCTATAGAAAAATTTTGTCAAATTTTATTTCTATTGAAAAATTTTGCAATTATTATCTTCTATAGAAATTTTGTCAAAATTTTATTTACTATAGAAATTTTGTCAACATTATTATTTCTATAGAAAATTTCTCAAATTTTATTTCAAAATTAAAATTTTGTCAACATTTTATTTCAAAAAAATTAAAAAAAAAAAAAAAAAAAAAAAAAAATACACAAAATTTTGTAAACTTTTATCTTTCTACTAGAAATTGTCAAAATTTTTTTTCTATAGACAATTTTGTCAAAATTTTTTTAGTTCTATAAGAAAATTTGTCAAAAAATTATTTCTATAGAAAATTTTTCAAAATTGCTATATAATCTATAGAAAATGTTATTTCGGATAGAAAATTTGTTCAATATCTTTATTTCTATAAAAAATTTCTAAATTTTATTCTCTGCTCAAATTTTATTTCTATAGAAAAATTTTTTTCAAATTTTATTTCTATAGAAAATGTTCTCAAATTTTATTTCTAAAATTAAAATTTTGTCAAAATTTTATTTCTAAAATTAAAATTTTGTCAAAATTTTATTTCTAAAACAAACATTTTGTCAAACTTTTATTTCTATTAGAAAATTTTCTCAAATTTTTATTCTATAGAAAATTTTGTCAAATTTATTTTATAGAGAATTTTGTCAAAATTTTATTTCTTGATAGACAATTTTGTTAACTTTATTTCTATAGAAAATTTTGTATAAAATTTTATTTCTATAGAAAAATTTGTTAAAATTTTATTTCTATAGAAAATTTTGTCAAAATTTTATTTCTATTGAACATTTTCTCAAATTTTTATTTCTATAGAAAATTTTGTCAAAATTAAGTTTAGCAATGCATGGTTTCAGCTTGAAATAAAAAAAACAACAACAATTGATAAAGAAAAAACCACAATAACAAACGAAAAACGAATATGGAAAAAAAGAGGAAGTACGCTCAAAATAAACCCAAGCCAACTAGCACTCAAATCGATGATTGTGACGGGGCAAAAGTAACAAGAGATATGTTCTGTACGAATTTATTTCGGCATAGCCAGACTATCATGTGAAACCTTTTTCGGAAGGTTCAAGCTGTTTACTTTTGGTTTAGTGAACTGCCTGAATTTATGGTCTGGATAATTGGTTGATCAGTTTTGCTGCAAGTGAGGATGCTGATGAGGAATGTGGTCAATTCCGAAACGTGTGGTAATTCCAATCCATCTTGCAGTCTAAGGGCTTTGGCCCTAAATAAATTTGGACAAACCATTCTTTTCCTCTGTTGGCCTAAGCTACACTTTGTTAGTTTAGTCAATGCATGGTATATAAGCTGAAGATCAAAAAAACAACAACAAAATTTTATTTTTTATAGAAAATCAATTTTGGTCAAAATTTTATTTCTATAGAAAATGTTGTCAAAATTTATTATATAAAACAATGTTGTCAAATTGTATGTCTTTAAAAAATGTTGTCAAAAATTTATTTTTATTTATCTGCAAAAAATTTATGAAGTGCCATTAGGTACAACTTGCAACTGTGACTTACAATACTACGGTAGTCTTTGGATATAAAACTTAAAAAAATATTTAAAATTGACGACGTTCTTGACAAAACAAAATTTTATTTTCAGTCTAAAGGAGCTCTTGGCAATAATCTTCCAATGGAATTTTTGTTGAAATTTTTCACTAAATTACTTTGACTAAAGTACTTTTTTGCTCAAAAAAATACATTTTTGTACTTTCTTAAAAATTGTATTTTCCATCCCTGCTTACCACTTATAATATTTATCCAAGTTATATGTTATGCGTAATAAAATGCATCATTTTCAGTATTGATTTTTTCTAACACCTCTTGAATCATTTGTTTGTATGCGGCCACTTACCATTTAATTAGCATGGGCAATTGTTATCTCCCAAGTGCTATTTACATTGCTCTAAATGTGGAAAAAACAGTATATTTTGACCTTCAAGTCATGGTAAAACAATCGATTTTTTCATTGTTTACGTACTTAACCATTGTATCCAATTATATTTGCTTAAAGTACAAAACAAAAAATGGGAAATGGTCATATTAAGACCATGACATCAAATTTAATCAATTAATTATAACTAATACCAATTCTTGTTGTCCTTGATAGGTGGTAAATGTAAAATTTCTATAGATATAAAAATTTATGCCAAAATAAGATTTTTTTTAGTAAAATTGTTTCCAGAATTTTGCGTAGATTACTCGAGTGACAACCTTGGTGCTTAACACCGAATGCCGCACTTGAAAGTTGACTACAGAAAGGACCGACCAGTATCACTTCAAAATTTCAAGTACCTCCATCTATTTCTTGTAAGTATTTGGTAAACCATGTGTTGTTTGTTTCTCTTCATGCCATTGCCGGGTTGTAAGAAAAATTGTAAAAACACCATACTCTCCTGCTCTAGCTTTAGCTCTCTCCCTCTCCCTCCACTCACTCTCACTAGTACTTTTATTATCATGCTAATCTTCTTCATTTGTCGCAATGTCCATTATAAGATACATGGACATTGCCAACATGCGTCGTGCAGAAAAAAGGGTTGTTGGAAACGTGTAAATAAAGCAACAAGTTATAATTAGAGATTATAAAAAAACGCCAAATGCCCAGGACTATAATGAATGCAATGCCAAAAGTAAACAGTTCATACGGCATCATCGGCAGCCACAGAAAATCATAAACCCCCAAACAAAAACGTCCATTTGTGGTTATTGTGTCATTGAACTGGTTAAATAATCTCACTGAAAATATGTCTACATAAATAAGCATTTATATGGATAACGTTAACTGTCACATAATTTGAAATTGATACTCGAAGAAGTGTAATCTTTTTTCAAATACATCTCAATTAAGATAAAAATCGTGCCAACCTCAAAGTTCATGTGAAAAGTGGTAGGCATTTGTAGAGTAAAAAAATTGAAGTCAATATTTATAGAAAAGAAAAATGCTTGTGGGAAAATATTCGAGAGAATTTATAGTGATTGGACTGTAGGGATGATAAATTGTTCATGCCATAGCAGGCATCGAAAAAGTATATGAATTAAACTCTCTGTGACGCAACCATGTTATTTATTTCGGTTAGTATATTTTACATCAATTGTTTAAAGTTTGTATATATCAATTATCGCAAAGAGATATTATCCTCTAAAATTTTTTTTTTGTTTCTTCTATAATTTATTTATTTTGGTCATGTTTTGTGTCTTTGAAATGGAAATTCAGGAGAAAAAATCAGCATTATCGACATTTCTGTTTTTAATCGAGGTCAAAAAAGCCTCTGATAGCCGCTTGGAGCATATGCCAGTTAATACGGAAAAGGTGTTGGACTGATGAATTCGAGAGGAAAACCATCTGAAGGAATAATTGATAGAAGATTACTTTGGCCAAAACAATTCTGTAAATTTGGCCAAAAATACAATTAGCATCGACAGCAAAGGAAAAACTATCTTCGCCATCTTCAAATCAATTGCGATTTTTACTAAAAATCTCGGAACATAGTTGCTTTCACGAGCCATCAACATGTCGCCTGCTTTCGGCAACAATGTACATTAAAACAACGCTAATTTTTGCTATTCGTCATCACGAGAGATAAGAAGTGATGTCTACACTTCAATGTGAAGCCGATTAGCTGACATCAGCACAGACAAACGAAGTCGAGTCTCAAGCCACGATAAGGCATACAAGGTCAACGGTTGCTCAGTTGGCTAGAATTCTACCAAAAATGGGTAGATTTTGTAACTGTTATGGTACATTTGGCTAGAATTATTAATGTTTTGGTTAGCATTTTTCCAATTATTTCGTCTCCAAACTAAGAGATACAAATTTCCATAAAAAATAACATTTTAACAAAATTTGCTATAGAAAAAATTTTTTTGGAGAAATTTTTTATAAAATAAAATTGTTGAGGAAAATTTTCTATAGAAATAATTATTTGAGGGAAAAATTTTTCTATAGAAATAAACTATTGAGAAAATTTTCTATAGAAATAAAATTTTCAAGAAATTTTATCTTATAGAAATAAAATTTGAGAAGATTCTTTCTATAGATAATAAAAATTCGAGAAAAATTTTCTACATAAGCATGAGAAAAATTTTCTATAGAAGATAACATTTTACAAGATTTCTTATATAGAAATAAAATTTTGAAAAGAATATTTTAACAGAACTAAAATTTTGACAGATTTTTTATATAGAAATAAATATTTGAGAAAATTTTTCTATAGAAATAAAATATAAGAAAATTTTTCTACAGAAATAAAATTTTGACCAAGATTTTTATAAATAACCTATTAGAAATATGAAGAAATTCTCTGATCAACGATTTTTTATAGAAAATTACATATTGAGAAAAATTTTTTTTAGAAATTTTGAGAAAATTTTCTATAGAAATAAATCTTTAACAAGGAATTTTCTGTCTAGGAAATAATCTTTACAGAATTATCTGTAGAAATAAATTTTTGACATTTTTCATACAAAATATAAAATTTGCGACAAAATTTTTATATGAAAATAAATTTGGAAAAAAAATTTATACAAAAATAATTTGACAAAATTTATCTATAAGAAATAAAATTTTGAATTTTCTATAGAATGAATTTGCAACTAAGAGATTACACATTTTCCATAAAAAATAAAATTTTAACAAAATTTTCTATAGAAAAACAAAATTTTTTGAGAAAAATTTTTATAGAAATAAAATGTTGAGAAAAATTTTCTATAGAAATAAATATTTGAGAAAATTTTCTATAGAAATAAATATTTGAGAAAATTTTCTATAGAAATAAAATTTTGAGAAAATTTTCTATAGAAAATAAAATTTGAGAAGATTTCTATAGAAATAAAAATTTGAGAAAATTTATCTACATAAGCTTGAGAAAATTTTCTATAGAAAATAACATTTTGACAACTTTTTATAGAAATAATTTAAAATTTTCTACGAACTAAATTTTGAGATTTTTTAAGAAATAAATATTTGAGAAAATTTTCTATAGAAATAAAAATTTAAGAAAATTTTCTACAGAAAATAAAATTTTGACAAAGACTTTTTATAGAAATAAAATATTGAGAAAATTTTCTATAGAAAAAAATAATTGATGGAAATTTTCTATAGAAATAAAATTTGACAAAAATTTTAATAGAAATAAAATCATTAGAAAAAATTTTTTATAGAAAATATTTGAGAAAATTTTCTATTAGACAATAAATCTATTGACAGATTTCTGTAAAATAAATCGTTGGACAGGAAATCTATCTGTGAGCAAATAAAATTATTGCACATTTTTTTTACAACAAAATAAAATTTGGACAAAATTTTCTATAGCAATAAAATTTTGGAAAAAAATGTATTACAAATAATAATTTGTGACAAAATTTTTCTATGAAATAAATTTTGATTTTTCTATACGAAATGATTTTGCAAAATAAATTTTTGTTTGATACACACAAAAAATTTTTTTCTGGTTCTTCGTGATTGAACGCAATTAATTTAATTAATATGCATCCAATTAAATTTTCAAATTGAAATGTCTCAATCACAGAAAATGATTAAGATAATTAATTATATTAAAAATTAATTGAAGTGTCAATTAAAAAATGAATTAGATACTATTAATTTTGTGATAGATTTTTGTTTCAATTAAAAAATTTGCTGAATCCATTAAATTTTTAATAGAATTATTTTAACTCAATTAAAAACTTTTAATTCGGAAAAGATTTTACTCGTGACAATTTTTCTTCTCGTGTAGGTATTTGTATCAAAATTCCTTATAAGATTCAGTCTCTAAAACACTAATGAATAATTAACTATTTCCTCTATTTTAAGAAATTTTGCCCTATTATTTTTTTTTAAATTGCGTTCTAAAAAATTAGGTGCTCAATCCTCATAATTGAT
Organism: Haematobia irritans; assembly: GCA_003123925.1. NCBI lineage: Eukaryota > Metazoa > Arthropoda > Insecta > Diptera > Muscidae > Haematobia > Haematobia irritans. Next base: position 4,597 of record PGFW01035146.1, on the reverse strand, counting down.
TTTTTCACAATATGCAGCTCTAACGGAAACTACTGAATTAAAATTTTATATCTAGCTCAAAAAGAAAACACACACACAAGGCCCGGGATATATTGTTGGGGGAAACATTAAGAAAAAAACGTTTAAAAAACCGTATAGCGTATGAATCGCGATGCTTTTAGCTTTAAAATGTTCCACCACACTAAGCTTTACATGCGATATTACTTGTAGACAAATATTTCAAAACCTTTAAGCCTTTGTAGTGTATGTGTAACACAAAATACATTTCATATTTTCGACATTTCGCATTTGTGCAGTCAATTCGCACTTTGTTGGACTGTTTAAGCGAAAAACATCTAAGAAAACATTGAGAAGTGGCAAGTGTTGCTATAAAATTACAGAGTATTATCGAAACAGTATTGTAATTAACGGAAATATAAAATAGGTGTTTATATAATGTGGAGAAGAAATTGTCAATGCAGTTAATGAAAATTATCAATGGACAAACGAAACAACCAACAAGTTACTTGAACATTCGCAACGCATATATGTATGTATAGAGTGCATGAGAAGTATCTAGAATGGGTGGGGGATGTGATATAAAATGTTTAGCCAAAAAGTCATATACTTCACACGAGATTTACAAGCACCACCCGTTGATCTTTCCAGCAAAAAAAACTCGCATGAATTTTCAGCAGCTATTGTAGAGGAAATTAAAGTCACCTAGTGGGGCACACTTACCTTGTAGCAACTCGTAATTAAAGGTGAGAATTATATAGAAAATGCCTCACTTTGATTCGCTTCTTCTATGTGCTGAATTTTCGACGCTTTCAGAAGCCAGAAAATATACCTTAAGATGTGAACGTTCATGATCGTTTATTTGCTGCATAGCCTCGTAAGAAGATCGCTGACATAAAACTGAACAAATCATCTTACAGGAATACATACCTTTTGTAAGCGAGACACGAGCTACCCGCTTACACCTAGATGCAGCGCCAAGCTGCGATTAATTTATAATCACCATTATTTCACATCTTTTCATCATGGCTTGCGAAGACATTATTATCTTATATTAATGCAAAAATACGTTACACCACACAAAACTATGGCCAAAAAGAATTGAAAACTTTGTTTCCAATTTGGCTTCGATTTTGACGAGAAAATCAAAAATTATATGGATTTTTTTTTTTTTTTGAAAAGCTACAAATGATTTATTTTACCCGTGATGACGACCCCATATTTTGCTTCCTAGGATATTTCGTTTTGCGGAGAACATAAATTTTGAAATGTATATATTAATACAACATGTTACTAGGGCTGATCGTTCGCGGAGTTAATCTCGTGCCGAAAATCCGCAGGATTTTCGAGGACGGGGTTAATCGTAGAATCTCGGGATTTTTTTATGTGAATCCCGGATTTTTGGGTCTCGAAGAAACATAAAAGTTCATGCATTAAGACGACCAAATACATCAGGACAGACTGTGAGAGATGTTTTTCTCTGCATCTGATATATCGACATTCGACATTAGGTTCGAAGTTCTATTAAGAAGTGAATTTAGAAATCTCTTGTTTATAAGGCATATGACGGTGAGAATTTAGTTAATGCCGCCGTCCACATTAAAGAGCTTAAAGGGTGATACGGTTAAAATTTGGTCTAACTATAAACTTGACGTTATTTTCTTGTCGAATTTTTGCATTTAAAAAACTGAACACCCCTCATTTTGAAGGGTGTTGGTGTTAGAATGTTGCTCCTATTTTGATTTGGAATTCAACTCTTCAGTTGTCAAAATGCCGTCCAACGCAAGAAGAGCAGCGTATCAAAATTTTGCTCGCGCAATCGCGAACATCCGAGCTACTCGCACGCATAAAGATGGCACAAATCGCTAAAACGTTGCCAAATCAACCGTTCAAATGTAGATTAAAGTATTATGGGGACGTTTGTCGAACAGTCAGGAAGTCTTGGATCGGGTGGGAAATTCGAAAACCGGAAGCCGCTGAGACGGACAAAGAGAGTTGCTGGTAGTTTCAAGCGAAACCCTAACCCTCCTCTCCGAGATTGCCGCAAATAAGCTGGTGATACGTCTACAACCTACATCGAAGCCAAACAACGAGCCGGACTATCGACTTACAGAGGTAGTGACTCCAAATCGCGATGATAACAAAATACGACGCCAAAGCGACGAAGTTTGAAATGGACGACGAAACCTACGTCAAAGCCGACTACAAAGCAGCTTCCGGGACAGGAGTTTTATACGGCAATAGGAAGGGGAAAGGTAGCAGATATTTTCAGCACATAAACTGTCAAGGTGCAAAGAAATATCTGGTTTGCAAGCCATCTGTACCTGTGGCTTGAAAGCAGCATTTCATAGCTTCCGGACTGTCAACCAAGAAATTTACGTGAAGATGTGTTTGAAGAAACACGGTGTTCCGTACTGTTTTGGCCGGATTTTGGCATCTTGCCATTACGTAAAAAGGCCATGGAGTGGTACGCCGCCAACAACGTGCAGGTGGTTCCCAAGGACAAGAACCCTCCCAACACGGTAGAGCTCCGCCCAATTTAGAAATACTGGGCTATTGTCAAGCGGAACCTAAAGAAGACCAAAAAAAACTGCTAAGGACGAGCAGCAGTTCAAGGCAAACTGGCTTTCTGCGGCGAAGAAGGTTGACGAGGTGGCTGTACAAAATCTGATGGCAGGTGTCAAGCGTGAGCCGCAATTCGGATTTGAAAACGAAAGCCTAACTGAATATTTTTCCTGAATTTTATACTAATTTAACTTGAAAAAGAAATTTAATTTGATTTTTTAAATAAACGATTTCGCCGATATACACGCGTTTTCCCTTGACCAAATTTTGGCCGTATCATCCTTTAAAATTCTTTACAAACACAGATATTGCGACCGGAAAATCTTAGTCTGACGGCGTATTAAAGTGGATTTTGGAAGTTTAATGTGTATAAGAGACAGAGATATAAGATCTCGTATAACTGATAAAACTTTGGATGCCTTGATATTTTTAAGAGGTTACTTAAAATGATGAAGTATAATAGGAAATCTTTAAAATCTTTTGTTGAGTACGAAAGCAATATAAAATAGCATTTTAATTTATTTTAATTTATTTTTGTGTTCATATTTTTACGTTTTTTGTTAATAAAATTCAATTAAACCAAATTGGCTTAATGTACCACCATTTTTTTTTAATTCTGTAGATTGTTATTACTCAAAATTACCGAAAAAAAATTACGAAAAATCGCGGGATTCATATTTTTTTAAACCTCGAATACCGGGATCTATAAAAATCTATTCCGAATGATAGGCCTAGTATTGACACCATAATTTTATTTGCTGGATTAATACAAATCGGGTAATACATGAAAATCGTTATTATATCTCTGACAAAAAAAATATATCTAACTAAATTCTCAACTGAGGCCGAATTCAAATTTCGTGTTAGTCAAATGGATTTAGACTTACAGGCATTTGTATGTACCATAAAAAAGTTCCTCATAAATTGTACTAACCTGCAAAAAAAAAAGAGAGGAAAAATTTGTAAACATAACGAACAAAACAAATAATTCAAAAAAAAGGTATGAAATTTTCAAAAATAATCGTGCCATTTTAATTTATCTATTATCTTCTATTCATATGCTCAAGTAGAATCTGCATATGTCATCATTTATAAACCACAACATTCCACAAAGTGGTTGGCGCTGGTGTAAATAATTATCAAAAAAAAACCTTTGTGATGGGGTCTAGTAAACGTCTGGCTTTGCTTTCTATAAGCGGGGCATAGCAAAGTGTACTATTGCCATAATAAGCGAAGATCATACCGTAGCTATGGTATGTTCTGTTGGGTGCAATAATACATACTACCAATGCCATAGCCCTCATTTGTTGTTATGCGTTTTATTTTATAACATATACTACCCCTATAGTAAGTTATATTTAAACTTTAGCACTTCTCGGAATATAAAGATAATAGGTTAATAATGCAGTTAATTAATACTTGTGAAAGAAAAGATTATGACAGTGTCCTACAAAGTAAATAAAAGAAATCAGAATCAAATTCCGATAATAAAATCTCCACTTACGACTATAACAACTTTTCAAAAATTATGCAAAAATCGCTTTTACAAAGAAAAATATAAACCCATGTTGCTGCTGAATGTTGGTCATTGCATTTAAAGCAAAGATGTATAAGACATAAGAAATCTATACGGTCTTACTGAGATACTCACAAAGACATCAAACTCTCCCACGTGGCAATAGTTACATGCCCGCCTTGCATACACAAAGGCGTGGTTCGATTCCTGCTTCGACCGAACACCAAAAAGTTTTTCAGCGTGGATTATCCACCTCATAATGTTGGTAACATTTCGAGGTTTCAAAGCTATCAAGCAAGTGGAAAGCCGTTCGGACTCGGTTATAAAAAGGAGGCCTTGTCATTGAGCTTAACATGGAATCGGCAGCACCCATGAAGAGAAAGTTCACCAACGTGGTACACAATGGACTGAATAGTCTAAATACTCGGCTCCACCTAACCCACCTAAGCCATCATCTCCATTTTCTAAAAATCGCTATTATTGGACTGATATGCTAGCCCCGCACTAAACACATTATCC
>PGFW01035131.1:26735-52374 GCA_003123925.1 Haematobia irritans | reverse complement strand
ATATGAGCAGTTTGTAACAAACGAAAGTGTTCGGATTTTTTGCAAAGAGGTCAACCTAAATATTTTACCTCTTCGATTGGCACAAGACCTCAATTTTAATTCTTAGGAAAATTTATCAATTGTCAATGTTAAAAATTAAATTTTCTATGAAAAAACATAAAAATTTTAACAGTTTTCTATGAAAATTTTCTATTTCTATGAAAATTTCAATAGTCTATGAAATATAAATTTGCTTATGAATAATATAAATTTTCTATGGAAAATTTCAATTGTTCTATGAAATATCAATTTTCTATGAAAATTTTAATTTTTATGAAAATTTCAAATATCTAATGAAAATTTACGTATTTCTATGCAAATTTCGTTATTTATATGCAAATTTCAATTTTCTATGAAAATATCATTTCTATGACAATTTTAATTTTTTTATGAAATTTCATTTTTCTTACAAAAAACTTTCATTGTTCACAAAAATTTCAATACTTCTACAAAAATTTCCATTGTTCAATTCAAAAAATTCTATTTTCTACAAAAATTTGTTTCAATTTATCTATGAAAATTTCAATTTTTTTCTTTTGGGTGTAGAAATATTCTTAGTATAATTTTATACCTCCGCGTTCTGCACCAGATCCGTACCAAGGCCATTATTACGATTTGTTGTTGATCAAATTTTCGTAATATTCTCGGTAATCACACGAGCTTTAATTTCATCAAATTCACTACATAATTTCTCTCGTTCTCTGCGCTCACGGTTAAATTGTGATACCATGTCAGCATCTATGCCAAAAAAAATTTATACTGACATATAAAACCTATCTGTTTTTTTTTTTATAAACCTATTACCTAATAGCTTTCCAAAAGCTTTTCATCATATTTTCCCCATTCTTTGATGTCGTGTCAAACATTGTTATAAGCTGACTTTAAAAATTAATATCCAATAATCGTTTTTAAACTATTTCATATCAGCTTTAGCTTTTTTGCTTTCCAAACTTTCTTGGGGAACTTTTACATGCCCACCACATCAGCCCATACTCATAGAAAATTTTAAATTTTCTCATGAAAATTATTTTTTTTTAATTGAAAATTTTCAATTATCCATTGAAATTTCATTTTCTTATGAAACTTTATATATGAAAAAATTTAATTTCGATGAAAATTACAATTTCTGTTGTATTTCTATTTACTACAAAAAAATTTCAATTTTCTTAAAAAATTTCAGATTGTCTACAACATTTTAATTCTTCCATGAACAATTTCAGTCTTCTATGAAGATTTCAATTTTCTACGAAAGATTTCAATTTTCTATTTTTGAAAAAAATTCATTCTTCTACAAAAATGCTCATTTTTTTATGATAATGTCAAAATTTTTCATTTACAAGGAAAATTTTAATATTAATATGAAATTTATTTTTTTTTCACGCGTCAAGTTTCTACCCGAAAATGCTTAATTTTCGATTAAAATTTTAATATTCTATGAAAACTTCAATTTTCTATGGAAATTTCAATTTCTATATTGAAAATTACAATTTTCTGTTGAAATTTTCATATTTTCTGCCAAAAAAATTTAAATTTTCTAAAAAAAATGTTAATTTTCCAAAAAAAAAAAAATTTCAATTTTCTACCAATAAATTTCAATTTCCACGAAATCTTCAATTTTCTAAAAAAATTTAAATTTTCCTAAAAAATTCAATTTTCTAAAAAAAAAATACAAATTTTCTCAACAAAAAAGTTAATTCTTGAAAATTTCAATATTCTTAATATGAAACACTTTCAATTTTCTATGTAGTGAGATAATCACTTTAAAGATGTTCTCACGTGGCTTGAAATTTCTATTTTCTACCCGAATATTTTTCGATAATTTTCTCAAAAAAAAATTTAAAACTGTATCAACGAAACCCACAAACATGTAAATATTCATTAACTAATAAAAAACAGTTAACATTTTGTCAAAATTTTTCTCACATAAACCGTTAAATTTCAAGACTTTTCTATGATAAGATTTCAGATTTTTATATGAATAAAAGATTTGACACAGGTGACTTTTCTGTTGAATTTCTCTTTTTATCTACTCAAGAAAAGTTTCACATATTTTTCTACAAAAATTTTACTAAATATATTTGTACACTAATTAAAAATAATTTAACGCAAGTCTTATTTAAAAATACAAATTATAAATTATACAGATATTAATATTAAATAATTTTCCTATGAAAACTTCAATTTTCTAAATATTATACAATTTAATATATCAAGTATATCTAAAAAAAAATTACAATTAGTGCTAAAATAATACCTCAATTTTCACTCCTCTAACAAAAAAAAGTTTTCATATTGTTTGCATCTCAAAAATACACAAAATATCCTCTCTTATGACATATATATATACCATGTGATATCTAATCTTGAGAAATAATATATATTTAAAATGTTTTCTTGTTGACTTATAAGCTCCATCTATAAGATAGCTCTAAAAATCTAGGAAAATCTACAATCATTCTTATATTAAGGACATCAAAAATTGCCAAAAAATTATTTGCCACTACAATACACAACAAAAATTACATTTAATATTACACTCACTTTGATAGAGATATACTGCAAAAACCATCACAGATATTTACTATCACCTCAAAAATACTTCAACTTTTCGTATAAAATTTCAGTTTTCAATGAAATTCAATTGCAATGAAAATTAAATTACTCTAGATGAAAATTTCAATTTTCTATAAAAATTTCAATTTCTCATTGAAAATTTCAATTTGCTTGAAATTCAAATATTACTGCATTGAAATTACATTATTATATACGTGGATTGATAATATTAATATAATTCATTTCTACACAGAAAATTTTACCAGACCTTATCCTGAAATACAAAATTGATTTCAAATTATATATACACCATACAATTATATACTTAATTCTACCACAAGAAATAAACCACATTAGTCAGTTTTGTACTAAAAATTGATTTGGATATATTTGTTCTACAGAGACAATCACATTTTTCTCAATGACTTATAATATCTTATGCACAGATTTCCATGTCAAAATATTTTGCGCAGAGTTATTCAAAACTAAACAAATATAAATGTTATTATTGTGCAATATTTCTCACAAAATATATCGTTTATCAAAGAATTTGAATCTTTCGCTGATAGAAGAAAAATTTTAATTTAAGATTGAAAATTTGAATTTATATGAAAATTTTTCGATTTTTTTACTAAATATTAATTGTTCGCAATTATAAAGAGACATATTTTTAATTTTGTTTCTATGTATTTTCATTTTGTCTGTGAAAGACTTCTTTCAATTTACTTATAGACAAATTTAAATTTTCTAAATTCCAAGACAAACTTTATCTCTACTAACATATATCATGCTTTTTCGACCAAAATTCCATTAAAAAAATTTTGTATGTATATCTCCACTTAATAAGAGATTTCTGGATTGGCTGAGTATAAAAGTCAAAATTTCGGTTTTCTATTAAAAATTTAAAAATCCTGAAAAAATATAAATTTTGTTTGGAAAATTAAATTTTCATAATATTTGAAATTTTTCATAAAAAATATGATATTTGTATCACTCAAGACTAACTATTTGTTTATTTGTTTGAGATACAAAAATAAGAGAGCAACGATTATAGTTATAGATTTTTATATATACATCACTCATGTTTCGCTGTTTATAAGTCTATAGACATGTCTAGAACCATACATGATCTGATGCGACACACACGAGATTGAACACTATGTGTACATTTTAAGAGTATACACTTGATAAGAACACCAACTCGGTAGATTGCTTTTAATTATGATATAAACGAAAATAACGGTATTTTGTATATGATTATAAAAACTATTTATATATAGATAGAGCACGTAGTACCATACAACTACGATTCATTCTTAATTAGTGCGAGCGTTCACTAGATATATCGAATAGTATGATAATGATATATTCTATTTGAAATATGTGAATCAGAGGATGTTATAAATAAAATGATTTACTTGAATCCTATCTATACATTATTTTTCGAAAATTATAAATTACACAATATGCCACAATAACACAATTATTTGTCTTTTATACTTTTATGAGCTTTTTTGATGCTTTATCCTGTGTGTTTTTATTAGCTCGTTAATTTTATATTTCTACTTTCTGAGCAGTTCTCGGCTCAACAGTTGCCAGAGATTGTTACTCTGTTCGAACCACTATAACACACAAAGATAATCTGTAGAATTATAGAAATAAATTTTTTATTTTTTCTTTGCATTTTTGCTTTTTTTATTATTTTTATATATTTTTTTTCCTATTTTTTTTTTTTTTTTTTTTTTATGTCATGATGTCTCTTGCGTTATTACATTGATTGATTATTATTAATATTGAACCAGAGAACATGTATCACGAGAAAATTTATGTCACCAAATATGAGTATATAGTCTATTACTCTATTGATTCGAAACTGCGTATACACGAGAATATTCCTCTTAGGATTGTCTGTAACAAAAATTTATATTCGTAATTTCGTTTGTCAGTTGGAGAAAACAACGGGTCTCAATAATATTATCTCAAAATAAACAATGAATCTAGTTTATTATCAATATAAGAAATTATATATACATTTTAGAATACATAATAAGAGAATTGAGCTATTTCATTGTAGGTTTCTTTTTCATTCTATTAGTAGCGTCGGTCTTTTTACCGGAGTGAACTCGCATCTGTCCATATATCAGAATTTTCTATAACATATAATGTACTCCAATATACCTCTCTCTAGGATTATCTGAGCTTATGTTGCGTTATGTTAGAACTAAGTCGAAGAATATATATCACTCGTTTATGCTATAGTGAAAATGACCATCCTAACTATATCTCTCAATTATATTCGGACCATTGGTTGTTTTTCATTATATCCAAGACAAACATTTTCAATTTAGATACTTCTTATCTATATACAACTAATTTTTTATTTGTGATGAGACGATGACTTACAATTAAAGATAGTGTCTAAGTAAACACCACTAATGTTTACTGAGCCGAAGTTACGAGAGTGCGTTGCAGGTATTTATTATGGTATTGTTTACACAATTGGGGTACGCTTTTCGCTCAAAATAATAGCTCCAATTGATAACCGTAACTCTATCTTAATATGTTTGCTCTCCCTCATCTACGATAGAAATGCTACAAGTGATATGATAGATCACTTAGTACACTACTGTAATTTTGCTATCTCATGTGTGCTAGATACTTCAAATCTCAGCTTTAACTATGTCTATTTAGTATCTTTGCTCAACAAACAGAGATGCTCGATACATTACTCTTTCTTATTTCGAGATTAAATCTATGATGAATATGCGCGATACAATACACATAATTCTCTCTGAAGATTCCATAATTTTTTTATCTTGTTATAAAAATCAGAAATTTTAAATTGTGATAAACTGGGAGTATCGGCAAAGTCCAGCAAATAGACGTTCAGTGCGCAATTTCATTTGATTTCCTATAAGGCGTTTCGTTATTATCATTCCTCTCAACAAAACAAAATCTGCTTTATCTCTCTAGTTACACAACGATATATTCTGCTCTTCAGATCTTGCTTATATAAGATTAATATGTCCTATTCGGACTCCCCTCGTGCTTAATTTCCTTAATGTAAATAAATATGCACATAGCTAAAGCGTATACTCAATAACAAACATGAGCAAAAAACTCACCGTTATCTGATAGTTTAAAATTCTCGCATCTAGCCGTTCTCGGATAGTTTTCTCAAGTGCTCTTTGAATTCACATTTCAGTGAGATAAGTTGGCGGAGAAAACATCTGATTTCACACAAAAGTCGACTTTTTATGTGACGGAACTTGCTACTAAGCCTTATTTGCTAGTTTAGTCAGAAATAAAACTGCAATATCCCACATTCTTAAGAATAAGATATGATACAATGAGAAGATTAATTTTAATTAACTACACTACATAGTCTCTAGAGAATTCCTCGCAGATATGGAGGTTGTGACATATTAATTCTAAATGAAGAGAAAGACTATATTTTGTGTGAGTTCAAAAGTTATTGTAGATCCTGATATATTCACTAGCGTCGAATTTATCTATGTTCTCTAATACGTCACACGCAAATGTATCGAACATCGAACACACTCAAACTCTAAAATGAACTCACCTCACATTATCTGAGTCTGTTCTTATATAGAGAAGTGACCTGTACAGCGCGCAGAAAGTAGACATGAATAACAGAGTCTTCTAAACACAGAATCGCCTATACTGATCTCTAATTAACCTACTGATCAGTACTCTACAAATAATGATAACAAACACACTCTATTAGTTAATTACATCTAATCATCACGAATTGCTTTGGAGATCTTGTATAGGACAATTACGGAAAAAATTCCCTAAGAGACCAAATCTTCTGATATGTGCTCTAAGCGCGCAGAGAACATTAAACCAAAACACTATAAAAAATCACTCTAGTAAGAGCGTAACCCGCTCTAATCAAATAAATAAGTGTGTCATCTCCTAAAACTCTAAAATGATATACATTAGTTGAGGGTAATAAATTCAATATATCAGGATGCAACTCGTCAGAAGCCTTTAAGAGTGCATAATAGTGTATAAGTCAATTATATTGACTGTTATGGTAGAACTGTGTTTTAATGAGATTGGCGGGCTTATTACTTCCCTAAATGTGCGCAGTTATGTGATGATGTTGTCACAAATATTAGTCAAAACTTATGTCATTAAGAGTAACCATGATCATAGATTTGCCAAATGCACCCGAGAGAAATTGACAACACTAAAACACTGCAGGTTTGAGAAATGTGGAATAATCACAGAGTGTATATCAATAGAACTATCACTATATATGATCTACACACAGTAAAATTTGCATAAAGGAAACAAACACCTACGATCAATAATTTTCCAATTAACTTGACCAACACCAGTGATTGATTGGATGCACGGTTACACAAGCTAGAAAAAAAAATTTATAAAAATTCAAATATTTATGAAATTAAACAAATCGCAATCGTCCAAACAAGGAGTCACACGAATCACTACACGGCCAATATGCGCATTATATTTTCGGTTAAATTTGATGTGTTAATTCACAAATATTACTTTAGTGTGTTAGGTTTTTTCACTATAATTGTTGATGTATTAATAACAAATAAAATATTATAGACTTTATTATCGTAAATTGAAATGTCCTTATATGTGAATGGAGTTGGACAAATATAATTACAATCACTACAAAATGTGAACAAAATATGATATATTTAAAAAAAAAGTAACAAAACGTCATAACTGCAAATAACCATTATTTTTCCATCTGAAAACGGAAGCAAATGAACACTGTAGAAACTATAAATAATGATTAATATATATGACTCACTCTCAAATTCTCTAGTTGGAAATAGTCTCTTTGTATTGTACAATTATGTGAATTTTTTTATTCATAGACAATTTATATTCGATCTTTTTCAGTTTTGCCTTAGTTGAGTTTTTGCATTAGCTCCGTCTACTTACTCTATTGTACTTCTTCGGGTTTGTTTTGAAGATACGTGTGTCAAAATTCGACTCTGCGAGATAGAATTAGAATCGTGCTTAGCAATAGTTTTTGTTATTATGATGTGTCACTCATCTAAATAACTCAGATTAGAATATGATTGGAGAATAAATGGAACTTGGTGTCTAATATATGACGTGAGCGTTATTGAAAAAAAAACACATCTTCATGTACAGAAGTGCTTATGTTGCTCATATTGCTGCAATGGTGAAAATCTGTGTTGTTGACATGTGTCCATAAAAATTGTATTCAAGTCTATTCTGCTCCTCTTTATTGACTCATTTATCAATATTATCACTATCATAAAAAGAGTTTTTTGCACTCCAAAACCATACCACTGCATCAATTTATCGTGTAGATATATCATCTTAATAGCAATCAGCTATTATAGGTAACATGTGCTATAAAGTGATTCTCTCTTGTAGATCACAAATACTATTTTATTTTTATTATTCAGAACATAAATATCGATTGTTACAACCATGAGGATGAAATGAAGTTTATATATAAATAGAAATACTCCGAGATTTTATCACTATCATTTAAAATTTTAATTTGTCAGCTATTTGAATATTTTATCGTCAATATGACTGTCCAGATATGAAGAGAGTTCGTTTTCTTGTTCAGTTCACTGAATGTAGACGAAGGCTTTATGGATGGACACCAACTTTAAATTATGTTCCGAAATGACTCACTTTTATATGGAAACCACAAAAAGCATAAATAGTATTGACTATCATAACACCAAGACTATGATCATATACAATCAGCTGATAGTTGTATACTATTATGTTATTATTTTTATTATATACACATGTCTCGAGCCTAATATACATATATATGAGTTAAAAGTTAAATAGAGACACATTTTCTCTAAAATAATTATATGTTCCGGGAAAGAGTGTAAAGTAACCGCAAGGTAGTACCCTTTACTAGAGAAGAATTTCTAGTAGACACATTAAAAACGAGGTAATTTAGAATATTTTCTCAAATGAAGTTAAAAATTCTACGACTCACTTTCAGAGTAGGATAGCGATAATGAGAGTATTTAGTTATAGAGAGTAATATAAATTTTTTGCAGATTTGCAGTGCAATAGCTGCTGAATCACTTGAGGGTCAGAGTGTTGTCACTATAATAAATCTTATACCATTGAAAATGAACTCGTCTCAATAACTGAAGGAATTCTGGGTGAGGAAGAATAGTATCGTGTCAATATTTGTGAGATTTTGATGAAAATTAAAGCTCGTCGTGATCTATCGAGAAATATTAGCCGAAAATTTTGGCATCGAACAAAACTCATTATGAGAATTAGTATTCGGTATAATGACACGTTGGATAAGCTGAATGACCTGGGTCTCATATCAGAATGACGCGATTTCTAATAAGTCCGGCTTATATGTAATAACAAAAATTTCTGGTAAATACTCTAATTAGAGGCACAACACAATTATATAACGACACCCTCAATTATAAAAACCTAATTTCATATTCTCTTTCTCATATGTTCGTATCGATAATAGATATATATGAATATTGAGTAAGCAGACAATGACAATTATACGTCACAAGAAATTTATTAGTAAGAACACAAACATACTGCATATAGACGGCATTCCCCAGTAGTGTAAACCTTAATTGGTGATGCAATTACGCCACTAGTTAAATACAATAGCCTCATTAAGAGAAATGTAATATTTACTTCGCGTTGTAAAGACAGTACATTTACTTACTGTTAAAAGATAAAATTATTCCGAGTGTGTCCAAATTATGTATCGATCTCACTTCGTATCGCAGAGATAAGATTATAACACTTATATATCTTCAGACAGCATTCTATCACACTTGGGAGACTATGCACGTGAAAAAAGGTGCCCAGTTCGCTCAAATCTATTGTGGTCGTTTACACTAAGTATTTTGCCGGGTTTTATTCGAGCCACTAGAAGCAGATAATTCCACGAGTATAAACAACAAGTGAAGATATAACACGAGAAAACACACATCTAATACGAGAAGAAATTTCTGAATCACCTGATGATTTAGTTATACTTTTACCTATTATCTTATCAGTGAAAGAGTTATTTATATTGAGCACAAATACTTCACCCAAACTCACACAATGTTTATACTTGAACATCAAAACTAGTAGAAATTGTTATTGAATGAACAGGAAAACTCAATCATCAAAGATTAATCTAGTATCAATTTAATTTTTTTTATGATCTGAGGCAACACTAATTTAACTGGGTTTAATATTTGTTGAAACGCACTATAAAATCCAACATTCTCACTAGTTATGCGTTACTACTATGATTTTCACTTGAGTAGTACTTCTTATCTGAGACGACATATAAATAAAACATATATTAAATTTCATAACACGAAAATATACTAATTGAATCCAATTTTATTATCTTTTTGAAATTAACAAGAATTGTTTCTTTGAACAACCATTATTATCGTAAAATTATGAGTTGAGTAGTACGCAATCCCACATTTTAATTCGAAAATACTTGATTAAAAACGAAGTTGATTTCATTAGCAAATTTTAATTATTTTTTTAATTGATTCAATTAAAAGTTTAATTTGATGGTTTACTTATTTTGTCAATATACTCATCGCTTCTATATTTCAATAGTCTCTTTTATTAATGCACCATCCACCGCACTAGGAAGGCTGTTAACGGCGTATAAATAGTAAACTTATCTTACACGATATTTTCTAAGCACAATCCAGAGAACTGCAAAGTACATAGGTTATTACTCTGGTGGCACCCAAGTGATATCATCACTTTCAGGGTCTCATTTTGTAATACCACAGTGTGCGTAATGTTCTATTCGATATACATTACTTGAGTTGGCGTGATCCTCTGAAATTCCATCGATAGATGCCCTCGTATTGCTCCAATATGGAACACCTATTCACTTATGTTATCTAGACACTTAGTCTGATACAGCCCGAAGAAACAAGCTATCGACCGTTCCTACATTTGCCGAGAAGATGACATCGACATAATGATAGAGATTGTTGCTTGTGATTAACTCTGAATATGTGAAAAATGTCACCAGCGAGTTTACTGCGGGTGTGTATTAGCGTCGGAAGCAGGAATGCGACACCCTACCTGACCTCAAATTGAGCCAGTATCTATGTCCAAGCCACTTGGTTAATCTGTTAGAGTGTCACCGACCTATAAAAAACGGTTGGCGGAACCTCACGCAATTTAATTGTGTACGGCTTCAACTCGTGAGACTAATTATCTAGTCCTTTCTATACCACAAATGGATGTACTATCTCTGCATTATTCACTGTTAATGTGCTGAGATCCGTGCGCGATGTCTAAGCTCGCTATGAAATCTAATTGGAGTACTTCTATATATCCGGAGTACCAGACTCTTGTAACTCTCCTGGGAGCCACTCAGTGGAAAGAGAAAAAATCTATATTCATGCCTGAAATATCACGCTGTTTTGAAAATCTCTATATATGGAAGATGTACATCTTAGACGATAGCATATGGTATCTAACAACCCTAGTGTCAAAAACTATAGGGTCTACGATCTGTGGTCCTATATTATGTCCGAAGCAAGAATATCACTAAGACTCCACGCAATATATAAGTCGATCCCCTAATAGCACCCCCGAGTCATCATTAGCCTCATATGGAATGTGAAAGCGAAATAATTACATCACCGTATGAGCTCGGTATGAAGAATTTTGCGCTCACAGTTTAAGTTTTAGGGTCGATCTTAGACTATGTTTCAGAGTCCTATTGTATGGTCTGCATTACTCAACAATCTACTACGCCTATGAACAAAAAAGACCTTAGGTACATATGACACATTCTAGCTTCTTCTAACCTAACTGATGAACACTTCACTATTATTTCTATATACATGATTGACCACCCATACAAAAACCAGATCCCAAAGATGTTGACTACGGAGGATCTTGGTAAGAGTTCAAATTCATCCGATGTCGGTTGAAATTTTACGTGGTGTTTAGTATATGGTATCTAACAACCCTGCAAAACATGGTCTACATCGGCTCCGATAATTATATACATCCCCCATATTAAACCGATCCCAGATTTGACCCTTAGGGAGCCTCTAGAAGACGCATGAATTTCTCATCTCGATTCGCGTTTTGCAAAATTTGGTACGTGTGTTAGTATATTTGTAGCTAACAACCAGGCAGGAATGTGGTCATATCGGTCCATAATTTATATAGCCCGCATATAAAACCCGATTCCCAGATTTGACCTCCGGTTGCCTTTTGGAGATGCAAAATTCATCCGATCTGGTTGAAAGTTGGTCCATATCGTCCATAATGTATTATTAGCCGCCCATAAACCTGATCCCCAGATTACCTCCGGTTGCCTTTTGGAGATGCCAAATTCGTCCATCTGTTGAAAATTTGGCCACATGTGCTAGTATTATGGCGCGCTAACAACTCATGCCAAACTAGGTCCATTATCGGTCCAAAATTATATATAGCCCCCATATTTCGATTTCTGACTCTCTGAATTACCACGCAAAAAGTCCATATCGGCTTGCGTAGTTAGCTGCAGACTTTGAGTGTTTTTTAGTTTGATTAAAAAGTTGATTGTTTGAATAAATATAATAATTAAAAAACAAAACATAAATCGTCTTCGCGAATTTGATTAAAAAGTTAATTATATCAAATAATTTTTTAATTAAAAAATGTTCTATTATTGACTTAATTTAAATGATTGTTTTCATTGTGAATATTAGTGGATGACAGCGGCCGACCAAAAATCCCACTAAACAACGACTGAACTATTTATTAGTATAAACCAAATTCAGGAAAAAATAAAACGTTTGTAAAAGAAAACGTTTGCTGTTTGTTGTTCCGACGACCTTATTCCGAACTCCCACATTCCTCATCATCATCATCTATGTATATGCAACAAAACTATCAACCAATTATTCACAAAACCCAAAGAGAAATAGAGAAAGCTATAGTAACTGGAGGTTTTTGATAGGTCGGCATTGCCTGAAAATTAAATTATTATTTTTAAACGAAGTTTCTTTATAATGCGCTTTGTGTGTGCATTATCACACTGCTTATCGTCTTGGTGATTACTATGGTTAATATATTCATTTGGGTTTTAAGCTTGGCGTGGAATGTTGTCATATTCGTCGCGAAGGTTAAATAATGGATTTGATTACATGTGTAATGACCTATATCGATGTTTGCGTGTGATTGATGAGTATAAGAGCTATTATGGCCGAGTGATACGTGATGTTCGGTTTTCAATTCTTCGTCCGCGAGAAGGTAATTTAAAAATAATTTTATGGAATCTGATAATTGTTCTACATTCTTTGTATTACTTTAGAGGCAAGTGGTAACAGCAAAATATAGATATCGTGTGTAAAAGAGAGAATTACTAGAAAAATAATTTTTTTGAGCCTAGTTATTAATTAATTATTTTTACATATGTAAAGCAGTCAACGTTTATCACAAAAAATAATTACTCCTTTTTTTAAACAACTGCCTTCTACAGCGAAAAGAAATAACGAGTCGGTTTCAATACGATAAATTTGGTTTGGCAGGAATTAGGCAAAAATTTTGCGCTCGATAGAGGCTCCAAACTCCCATCTCTTGCAGCGTAGATATATATCAGATACGAATATTAAAATGGGAATTATATTAGCTATTCAACACTTTTAAGCACCCCACGGATCTGATAGGGAAATGATTCGCCGAAATTCAAGTATTTTAGCTTATGTATGTACTACTGATTCTATTGTATGTACTATTGCTAAAAATTGAAAACACTTACTATGATTCAAAGGCTTGCACAGAAATGTTAGAGTACAGTTTGTATCACCTTATTTTTAACGTTCAATCGATAATTTAAAATAGTGGGATTTCCTGCGGACAATTTCAATTAATAAAGTCAATTTCACAAAAAGCCAAATACAACATTTAGGTTTCGCAAAGCACAAAACTTTACTCAAGGCATTAAATCTTTAAAAAAAAAAAAAACTTAAAATTAAATAAATCAATTAAAAAGTTACAAAATGGTTTCCAAGGACAATTAAAATTTCTATAGTGACACTACATCTAAATAATTAAAGAAGAAAAATTCAATACTATATTTTCTTTTATACTTCCATATTACGTTCTTTTTTCAATCATCAATGACATACTGTTGAAAGTGGTCAACGTAGAAATTAGAAAAACTAACTTATCCTATAACTTAAGAAATTTCTATGATTGTTATTGTCTCTGTTCTATCTAAAATAACACAAATCAGTGCAGCACCTAAAGTTAATAATGTCCATTTCTTAAAATCTTTTAGTTTGATATCAAATTAATGTCATTGTAATTCTTGGGATAACATTGTCGTGTAATGAATTTTCGAATTATTTTCATCAATATCTAAACTTCATTGATTATATAAAATCACATGTATAAATATTTACAGTGTTATTTATCATCTACAACTAGTTTGCGCAGATGAAAATTAGCTGCCCATTTTAGCTGGTATCTAATATATTCATGCTTTTTCCCTTTGGGTATTTTGGTTTCTTAGCTTCGCTTTTTGTTTCATTTTCTTATGTCTTTTAGCATTATAAATCTTGATAGTCATAAAATGTTTTGTCAAGTTTTTGCTTTGCTTCGCCCCATCTCTCTCACCATCAGTTAAGCTGAAGCCGTTGATACATTGGTATTTTGGGAATTTTCTAGTACACCATTTAGTTGTTTTATTGGGTGTTCATTTAACGTTTTTAATTGCACACAAACCACCACCCTTTGTGGCCAAGGAGATCGAGTTTTGTTCATCACAAGTTGTTGACATATGAATGCATTCCAGCGGTTATTTGAGTTTTTTCTCTATTTCTTTCGTGTGTTTCATTTCGAGCTGTCGGCAAATCATGGAAGCATATAACACATTTTGAAAGAAATAGTTTAAATATAATATATTGTTTTATTTATGTATCCGACGAGTTTCCAAAATGTTGCTTGTATTTGATATCTTAAATCTATTTGCAAAGTTAGCAGAAAATGGCAAATGTCAAAACAATTAATATGGCAAATTATTTTGTCATAAATGTGATAAGAAAATAATAACAAATTGATAATTAGAATTGATTCTTCATCTACCATAAGGAATCCAGAATAAAGTGGACGATAAATGGTTCTAAAATTTTACGTCCCCGTAGCTTTAGCTCCCCTATAACGCTTTTGAAATTCAAGCATCCTTAGTCCTTATCCTATACTACTGATGATTCGAATAACAAGTCTACTGAGATTGCATTTTATGATCAAGTTGTCTGATACTGCATGATTTATCACGAGTAAAAAGAATCGATCAACCTTTTGGTTGCGAGTTCTACTCTATGTGTATGATTATTTTTGGGTTGGTACTAATTTAGACAACTTAAGAATTAGTATAATTTTTTCCCAATATGGTGTTAAGGTTTTTGGAAAAATCAGCTCGAAAGTGTGTAATTGTTAGAAACTATTAATACCTTTATACACAATAAGTTTTTGCTATTGATAGTGCATTCCTATTGTACTTGTACCATGCAATGCTATTTTTCTTCAAAAACAAAAATAAATAAACAATATAAAAACATAGTAAGCATATAGTATTAAATCTAGTGCACAATTTATGTTTTTTTTTTTTATACCCTGCACCACGTTTGTATATTCTAATTTATCGATACCATATCACATCCGTCAAATGGTTGCGGCGTTTTAGTACTTAAAGGTTTTCCCAAAGTACATACATTTAAATATCACTCGATCTGGACAGAATTGATAGGACTTCTACAAACATCTATAAACTCAAAATTCTAAGTCGGCTAATTGCACTAGGTGGAACACAATTGTTAGTAAAAAAAAAATATGGGAAACATTTAAATCTGGAGCAATTTTAAGAAAACTTCGCAAAAGTTAGTATTTATGTATTTATCGCTCGATATATATGCATTATCAAGTTTAGGAAAAATTAGGAAGTCTATTTTACAACTTTTCGACTAAAGCAGTGGCGATTTTACTCAAGGAAAATCTTGGTATTTGACCATTTTGTCGAAATCAGAAAAACATCATATATGGGAGCTATATCTAAATGCTGAACGATTTTCAAACCAAATTTGGCACGCATAGCTACAATGCTAATTCTACTCCCTGTGTAAAATTTCAACTAAATCGGAGTTAAAAATTGGGCTCTACGGTCATATGAGTGTAAATACGGCGAAAGCTTATATTAATGGGAGAGTATCTCTCAAATCTGAACCCGATTTCAACAAATTTGGCATCGCCCATAGCTTACCAATGCTAATTTATACTCCCTGTGTAAAAATTTCAACTAAAATCCGGAGCAAAAAAATTGGCCTCTGTGGGTCAATTTTGAGTGTAAAGTCGGGCGAAAGCTATATCACTGGGCAGCCTATATTCTAAAATCTGAACCGATTTCAAACCAATTTGACAACGCATAGCTATCAATAGTGAATTCTACGCCCTGTGCCAAAATTTCAACTAAATCGCGAGCAAAAAATGGCCTCTGTGGCAAATGAGTGCCACTCAAAAAAAATCGTGAACTCTCTATTTTCACTAAAGCCAATTATTAACTTTATATTAGTTTCACTAGAATCCATTCATGTTTGGAAAAAGTTTATTTTTAGTCAAATTAATTTTTTTGCGTTAGTATGTTAAAGAACTAAAAAACGGGAAAAAAGTTATACACAAATTAAAGCATAAAGATTTCCTTAGATCGTATTTCTTAACAAAATAGATTCATTATTTCTATAAATTTGTGTAAAATTTTACCCAACAAATGTGTCCATCATGAACTTCGTATGTCACTAAAGACATTTTGCATTTGAACTCCAAGATTTCTCTTAAAAAATACAAAGATTTTCTTTAACTTCACTGAAAAAATTTAGTTATGTCGTAATAAATTTGTCTGAATTTGTCGAAAAATTATTTACTTATTCTTTTGCCATTTCGGAGTGATTTGCCAGCGGCTTGTTAATTACCGTTTAGTAAAATTTCTAAAAAAAAGTTCAAAATTTTGCTAAAATTATCGAAAGTTATCTTTCCTGGTGAGGGTCACTGGTTTTATTCAGTGTTGTCAATCGGTGCGAAAACTATGATTATTGGAGAGCTATATTCTAAATCTGAACCGACTCTTGCTGATATTTGCAAGTTTTCGATGACTCATTTAAAATATTGCGGATTTGTACGGAATTGAGGACGATCGGTGTATATACACTGCCAATTATGACCTAGATCCGGTTGAAAATATTATATTAGCAGCTATTAAACTAAATCTGAAGCCGATTTTCCAAAAATCATATAGGATCGTCTTTGAGCGAAAACAGGACCCTTATACCCAAATTTCTAGGACAATCGGACTCAAATACTGCTGAAGCTGTACTTTACACAAAAATACATCAACACACAGATCAGATCGGACAGATCACAGACGGACATCGCAAATCGACTCAGAATTAATTCTAAGACGATCGGTATACTAAACGATGGGTCTCAGACTTTTTGCTTTTGGCCTGTACAACAATATGCACAAACCTTATATACCCTGTTACCACAGTATGGTGAGTGTAAGGGTATATAGAAACTAGGACATTATATCAAGATATAGTAATAATTCTAGTCATACAAATTTGCTTTTTTCTTTTTTATACCCTGCCCCACAACTGTGGAACAGTGGTAATCTTATAAGTTATATGCATTATTGTTTTGTAACACCCAGAAGGAGGACTAGATAGACATCATTCGGTGGTCTTTGGCAATATATTTGCTCAGGGGTGTGGTCCCTGAAGTTCGATTTATAAACCATGTCCGTCTGTCTCTGTCCGTCTGTCCGTTCTGTCCGTCCGTCCTTCTGTCTCGTGAACACATTTTTGTTTAAGTTCAATCGCCTTCAATTTGACACATTACTCCTAATTTGAGGTTCAGAATAGCAACCTTATTTGAATTGTGTGATAAAAAATCGGTTCAGAATCTAGATATAGCTCCCTATATATCATTTTTTCTTTTTTTTCGCCCGTATAATGCACACCCAGAAAAGAAAGTGCCTCTCGAATAACTTAAAAGGTGATAAAATTTCTTCAATCAATATAGTTAATCCATTTTTATTTCCGAATTAACGCGTTAAATTTTGTGAGAAATAATAAATAACAATTTACTCGCTTTCAGTAAAAAAAAAATCCGTCATTGTACTGTAACGCAAGTTAGGAATAGTTTCATTTAACTAGAATAAGGCATGGAATTTTTTACTCATTGACTATTTTCTTCGTCTGGGTATAAGGCATTTACTACTGACATACTGAAAATTTGATTCCACCGATAACAAAGCATTCGTAATATAAATATAACATTAAACCCGAACTATAAATCCAAGGTTTCCTCAAAATTTAGTAAAATTTTCTTATATAAATGATAATTGCCGATTCCTTAATATATGATAAGTTTTTTCATTACTATCACGAACTAACATTGGCCAATTTAGAAAAATATCTTTAGTTCATTTTCGTACTAAGAGAAGTATGCAATCCAAGTCCAAAAACTTAAGTGAAAAACACTTGTTAGAATTATAGGAAATTTTCCTATATTTCTTATTGTCTACCTTAATCGATATCCTGCTTCATCGGCTAATCTGCTGTGTTGGCGCGGTGGTGTAAATCGATATGTTTGCGCAGGGGTCGTTTCTTTATTGGTAATCGCTAGTGTTGTGTTATACGGGAAAGATTGCTTAAAAAAGTTAATATTTGTAAAATAATATATATAAATAACAAATAATAATAGTATTAAAATATTTATTATTTTAAATTAGTTGAGAAAAATTTTCGTTTTTGGAAAACTAAATCTTATCAATGTTCGTGATGGTATATAAAGAAAGAAAACACAAGCAGAATAACAACCCTCTTCAATTTTGTCTGTCATTTTGGTATATCTTCAATTATCAGGTATTATATTCGATGTGACGCTAACCTTTTGTAACATAAAATTTGGTCTTATGCAATTTCGTTTATATTTGTAAGCTATTTGAAATTGTAAAAGGAGGACAAAAATCCGCTTAGGCCCAGCAACTTAATTAAAAAGTTGAAAAGTACAAGAAGAAAGCAAAAAAGTCGCGTTTACAGTGATAATATCACATGCGAAATTGGAAACAGCGGAATAATAAACTAATATTTCAAGGTAGATTCTAGTGCTTGTTGATTCTTTAATAAAATATATATTCAAATATTAATATAATATCATGTCTTTTACTTGAAGATAAAATTGCCTCATATAAATAAATTAAAATTTATTAAAAACGAAGGCTAAGAGTTCTAATTATGAAGTAAAAGTTTTTCCACTAAATGTGCTAAGATTCTGTCCGAAATGAATGAAAAAATTCAATAAAAATCATTCCATATGATGATTCACAATTCAGTGAAATTTTTCATTATTGTTGGAGTATAGTGGTACATAAATTATTAGGAAAATGTTAACTTAATATATGGAACTGATTATACCGTAATTTGCTACGAAATCACATCGTTTATCAAACAAATAAAAAATCGTCTTTTGCGCCGTATACGAAGTGTCAACCTTTCTTTCACAATATATTTTAACTTAAATGAAGCCAGGATTTTTGCCGAATTTGGTTGAAATTTTTGCACTAGGAGATACAATTAGTAGTATAGTCAAGTGTGCAAGAATGTTTTGGATTTGTAGATATCGGTCAGATTTAGATATAGCTCCCGTATGTATATGCTTTTTCGTGATTTCGACAAATATGGTCAAAATTACCAAACTTTTTCCTGTTAATCCCACTGCTTAGTCGAAAAGTTGTATAAAAATGCTCTAATTTTTCGCAAACTCTAATGAACTAATAAATCGACCATAAATATAAATATAACTCTTTGCGAAAGTCCTTAAAATTGCTTCAGATTTAAATGTTTCCTATTATTTTTTTACTATACTTGTTTTTCCACCCTAGTGCATTAGCCAATCTTAAATGTTGAGTCTTATTTTGTAAATAAAGTATAAGTCTATCAACATTCTTCCAAATCGGTGATATTTAAATGTATGTATTTGACAAACCTTCTAATATATAGCCACCCAACAGCATTTTGCACGGATGGTGAGTATTTATCGAAAATTTAGATTCTATACAAAGTGCTGCAGGGTAGTAATGGAGGTCCGCGACTTGTTACTTACTTGTTCATCTCTCTCATTTGAACATTAACGATAGTGAAGTATGGAGGTACGAAAGCAGTAATATCTAACGAATTAAAGTTTGTTGCTTAAGTCTTTCCGGTTTAATGGAGCACAATGAGTTTGTCTTAAGTCTTTCAATATACTTGGATGTAATCGTTGCACGCATTCTGTTTCATGCAATCATCAATTTAACGCATACTTAAAACTCATTACCACAGTTAGATGATAGTGAATGGGTCGAATAAGCTTTCAATTTTATTTTGTTATTAAATAGGTACCTTACAAATAGACTTTTAATATTATTCTCTTAGCTCTTCCAATACTGATAAGAGACAGGAGCGAGAGATATTATTTAACAATTTCAAGTTCTCAAGTAATCAATTGAATATGCACATATAATTAATTCTCTTTTCCTCTACTCAAAAAAAATCCAAGAGAGCTTGTGTCTCTTAACGGTACTCCTATAAGTTTAGCTGTTAGCGCCTCACTTATCCTCCCACTGATTCCCCAATGCTTCCACAATTTTGTGCACAATTTAAGTATTTGTAAAATTCGGTTAGCAAATGAAAGGCAAAAAAACAAGAAACTTGTTTACTTTTTGGAAACTGGCAATATTTTTGGTTTTATGGCACACTTACCACCCCTCATTGGCGGATAGATATACCACTCTATGTACATACAATTGAAATTCAAATTCATTAATATGGCACACTTGTACGTATATCAAAATAATTTTTGTGTGTTTGTATACAATTTCTAATTGACTTCAAATAATCAAAATTATTTTTAGTAACGGTAATTTTGAATTGTTTTGCATTCGCCCTTGGAAATTGAAAGTGTAATATCATCCCACAAAATTAATTGAATGACTTGTAGTTGTTCATGTCCGCCACACAAGCTTAAATTGAAAGCCACCACTATAATTGAAGACAATAGTTAAAAGGTATCATAACTGGTTTGTTATTAAATACAATAAATTGAAATGTCAAAGTTAGCCACATTACTCTGGGTTGGTTGGTTGGTCTAAGCTTCACTGGGTGATCTTTTAGAAGGCATGAATGAGTCATGTATTAATCTGCGTTTAAGACGTAAAACGACACAAATAAAAACAAACACACATAGCAGAAATATAAATCCCATAAGACGTTTTGATACCCCAAGATGGCATTCTTTATCATCACCATGGAGAGCGAGCCATTGTGACACATCACAATTACCATTATAAGGGGTTTTTTCTTGTTTGAATTAAAGGCATAATGGCAAGAACTGTGTCACTAAACCGAAATACCATCAGCAACAACAGCAAGAATTTCAAGTGAAACCATATTTGTGTAGACTGAACAACCACAACAATCCAACAAGAAAATAACTTAAATTCGTTTAAATATTTTTTATTTCGTTTCGTCATCATTTATAACAAAGGATTTATTTTGCGGCTTTAGCACCGAAAAAAATCATCCCATCCCGAAGAAGAAACAAAAAAACATATCAACGGAATTAGTCATTTCCCTTAAGGTAAGTAACCGCGCAAAAAGGCAAACCAAAATTTTAATGATTTAATAGCTGCCGTTTTCTTTCGACTATCTTGTGTTCATGACTCTGTGGTCTGTAGCACAACGTAGCTTTTATTTTCCGGTTTGCTCTGTTTGGTTGTTATGTTGACCTTTAACATATATCCGGTTTATTCCTAATTTTTTAAAATAATAACACCGTCCCCAGATGAATTCCATTAAGATTTTTAATATTTCTTTACAATCAAAAAATATGTGAGCAGAGAAGAAAATTAAATATAGATTACAGCTTTTTGGTCGAATTTTAATGAGACGAGCCTAAAATTCGTTAACGAATAAAGTATTATGTATACTGGGATTTTTGGCAACGCTATTCTATGTTTGCGCACTAAGAAAAAATTTTTTCGGACAAGAATAGTTCCATGTGTCACGTGTCCAAAAAAAATAACATTTGGCTCTTGAAACATGTTTGGGGTAATCATATTCCTTCTCTGGGTGTGACCACTCAGAGTCGACAATTCTGCGTTGTTCTAGTGGTCAGACATGTCCAA
This sequence comes from Haematobia irritans, assembly GCA_003123925.1. Taxonomy (NCBI): domain Eukaryota; kingdom Metazoa; phylum Arthropoda; class Insecta; order Diptera; family Muscidae; genus Haematobia; species Haematobia irritans. Next base: position 30,530 of record PGFW01035131.1, on the reverse strand, counting down.
CAGGGGATCATTTGCTTAGAAGTGCTTTGTGCGCGTGCAACTTTTGTTGGATTTGGCTCATCTTGAAACACCCATTCCGTCGACTGCTGTTTATTTTTCGGGCTCAAAGGCGTATAATTCAATATTCATGCACTGTCACGATGTCATAACATAAACGTGTCTTCGTAAGCAACCGCGATCATATATTTTTGGAGGCATTCTTTCGACCATCGACATGAGTCTTTTTTTGAACTATTGAAATTGTGCGGGATCCAACGCTAACAATTTTTTGATGATGTTCATGCAATATTGAATGTATGCTGGTCCCACTAAAGCCCAAGGATGTCTCAACACAGAAAAAAGTAAACTGCTTTATAGCAAGAATGTACTACGATGTGCGAAAATTGAACTAAATTATACTCGACATTGTGAGATATCCACAAAGCAATTTGTGGAAATTTTTCTATTGTTTTAGTTCATATTGAACTTATGTGTACGATTCATTGAACTATATACGCAATTTTAAGGTTTCCACCTAAGCGGTTTGTTAAAACAGGAAAAACTAATTCCTGGTGAGCTTTCTTAATACGACTGCGAAAATTACACCTCTCTCATAGATGAAAAAAAATGAACTAAAAACAATATATATAGGGCAGTAAGTTCGGCCGGGCCGAGATCTTAAATTATACCACCACCCATGAACCGAATAATATTAGGGTTTCCTTTTGGAATTTCAAAGGAAACGCCTAATATGTTGAGGAACTTGAGGAGCACTTCCCGAGACAAAAGATTTAAAAGATTTACCTTATGAGGACTATATCAAGATTCTGGATTTATAAAGAACCATTTTGTTTGAGTTTTTAGAGGAATCATTTACATCTCTTGTAAAGTGTGCAAGAAAATTATAAAAATAGACGTCTTGATTTGAAATCTTTAATCTGTTAGATTTTCACTTTGCCGCGAGAAGTAAAATCTGGAAATTTTACATTGAGTTTTAAAGCAATTTTTCATGATCAATTCCAGTGCGCCTTCTATACCCTTCAGAAGTGAAGTCGGTCTATATAGGAGGCATTTTACCAAAATGGAACCGACAAAAAAACTTAATTCCGATACATCGTTTTTGTGAAGCCTAAAAATACCAGAATATTTACAATTTCAGACAAATCGGGATTAAAAACTACGGTTTCTATAAACTCCAAGGATGTAAAAATCGGTGAGATCGTCTATATGGGCATAACCAAACATGGACCGATACTCACCATTTGTGGCACACCTCTTTATGGTCCTAAAATACCGTCAAATTTCCAATTTCAGGGAAATTTGTATATAACTAATCGGATCTCTATAAAACCGGCAAACCCAAAAATGTAAAATCGGGGGATCGTCTATATGGGGGCTATACCAAAACATGGAACTTATACCGGACCGCATTTTCGCACAGCCTTTTGATGGTCTTAAGTTACCTCTAGATTTTCAAATTTTTGGGCAAATTGGATAAAAACATACGGTTACTAATAAGCCCAAAGACCCCAAATCGGGAGGTCCGTTTTATATTGGGGAATGCATACCAAAACATGGACCGAATGCTCGACCATTTTTTGGTAAAGCCCTCATTTACGGTTCTAAAGACCTCTCGATTGTCCAAATTTTTAGGTAAATTGGATAAAAACTGGCTGGTTGCTATAAGCCACAAGAAGTAAAATCGGAGATCGGTCTATTATGGGGGCTAGACCAAAAGCATGGACCGGATAATCACGCGATTTGTGGCACACCCTCTTTATGGTGCGCTAAGAATTACCTACAAATTTTCCAATTTTCAGACAAATTTGGTATATAGAACTACAAGTAACCTCTAAGATTTTCAATTTTAGGCAAATTTGGATAACTACGGTATAATGATCAAGCCCAAGACGCCCAAATCGGGAGGTCGGTTTATATGGGGACGCATACCAAAACAGTGGACCGATGCTCACCATTTTTTTGGTACACATCCTCTTTACGGTTCTAAATACCCTCTTCGATTTCACAATTTTAGGTAAATTGGATAAAACTGCGGTTCTAGTGAAGCCCAAGAAAGTAAAAAATCAGGGAAGAAATCGGTCTATATGGGGGCTAGACGCAAAAACAATGGACCGATCACTCACCATTTATGGCGCTAACCTCTTTAATGGTCCTAAAATACCTATAAATTTGCCAATTTCAAGAACAAATTGTATATATAACATATACGGATTCTATAAAACCCAAAATTGTAAATCGGGGGATGGGCGGTCTAATATGGGGGCTATACCAAAACATGGAAAGCGATACGAGCGATTTTCGGCACACCTTCGAGGGAATCAGTCTATATGGGGGCCTATACCAAAATATGGACCGATACTCACAATTTTTGGCACAACGATTTTGTGGTCCTAAAACAGATAACCTCTAGATTTTCCAATTATAAGGTAAATTGAATAAAAAGCTGTGGTTGTCTATAAGCCCAGAAAGTAAAAATTCGTGAGATCGTATAGCACCATTCTTTCGAACTTGGACCTGCCTGCAGAAAAATGACGACGTTTGTGCAGAATTTCAGCACGATTGCTTTCATTATTGAAGACTGTAGCGTGATTTAAACAGACAGACAAGACAGACAGCACGGATCATTATATCGTCTTACGAATTTCTCCCTGATCAAGATATATATACTTTATATAGTTGGAAATCGATATTTCCGATGTGTTACAAAACGGAATGAACAAACTTATTATACCTCCCGTCCACCCATTTATGGTGATGGTTATAATAAAAAAATCATTGGTGCCAAAAAATCAAAAAGATAAAAGTGGCCAGATGCATGGCCACTTCATTCTTACTATTTTGGGAATCGTAATGAAAATTTTTCTTATTGCTTTAGTTTCATAATCAGGGATACCGGAGCGGTCATTTTTTTCGCTGCCGCTCCCGCTCCCGCTCCGGAGAAAAAAAAACCGCTCCGCCTCTTCGCTCCGCTCCGAGAAAAAAAAAAATCGCTCCGCTCCTGCGCTGCACACGCTCCGGCTCCGCTCCTCTTCGAGAAAATTGTAAGACAAACTTGTATTATTTGTTTCGAGATTGAGTTGTTATTTTATTTAGAAAAATCGGGCGGTACTATTAATATGGGAGCTAAGCTAAATCTGAATGCCGAATTTTCGAGTGATGATGTTTTTTGCACATATAGTTAGTGCTATAGAAGATTACGATTTCGCCAACTTTGAGTAAGATCGGTTGGATAAATAAGGGTTTTATGACCTAATTGACAGAAGATCGGGGCTGATACTAATATATAATGGGACGCTATTATCTAGAAATCTGAACGCGATTTCGATGAAAATTTTCAAGACTTAAAGGGTGATAAGCAAGAAGATTATTTTGTGGCTAAATTTTGACGAGACGATCGGTTAGTAAAAAAAGTGCACACGTGAACCCCATTGTCGAAATCGGGCAATACATGAATATATGGGAGCTTATATCTAAAATTTGATCCGAATTTCATTGCCAAATTCAATAACGTTCGTCGCTTGTGGCCCCAAAAAAACTCGCTTAACCGTACCAAATTTTCATCAAAATCGGTTTAATAATTGCGACGCGAAAATCCTGTGAACAACAAATACATGAACAGAGCGGACGGACGGAACGTCCACGCGCTATGATCGGACTCAGGAGGTGATTCTGAGTCGATCGTATATATTTTATGGGGTCTAAAAATCAATATTTGCTTGTAGGCACATTTTTTTGGCGCAAGATCAGGAAACTTATTAACGCCTAACCACTATGTGGTTTATGGTATAATGACTT
>PGFW01035131.1:0-10684 GCA_003123925.1 Haematobia irritans | reverse complement strand
ATGGAAGAAAAATATTTAAACATGAAAAAAAGTTTGTCAGTTTCAGTTTCTGCTTCTGTTGCTTTAGTTTGGTTTTTACTTTCACTTTTAAGTTTGTGTCTATGTGTCTTGAAAAAGTAACAATGATTTTTCCAGACAGATACGACTTATGACGTATTAAGAAATTTTCATTTGATAAATATACTCTCACAACTTTTTTGAAAAGATGAATTCTCATCAAGTTCATTGATGATAAGATCAATGGGGAAAAGAGTGGCCTAAGAGGTTAGTTTGTCGATTATTAAACGTTTCATTGAAGTGATGACATTAAGCGCTGTTGCAGATGTATGACTCGAGGGCTAGATATTTTTGCCTTAGTTATTAAGTCAGTATTTCATAAATATTAATAACCTATGAGTTTTATTCGTTCTTTTTGATGTGAGTGTGCGATGGTGTTAGGTGGTAATGTTTTTTGATTATAGCCAAAATTGATAAGCTAATGCTTTAGAGGATGGGTTGAAGCGGCTCGTAATCTATACTACACATTAACTTCCAGAAAGCTATTGAATTAGCATAAGAACCGCAAAGTGTGCAGTTATTGATTATTAGAGTATAATTTTTGCAAAATGAATAACATTTTTTGAATGATTCGTCTCATTCGAATAACATTTGGGAATATAACTTCAAACGGGAATCCAATAGGCATATAAAAATGAACGCAAAAAATTCTTGTTTAATTAAATTTCAACGCCATTGAGAAAAACTCTGAAAGCTATTCTTCTGTCCCCTGTTATGTTTTGTTTTTTTTTTTTTTTTCTGAGAAAAAATTCGAGATTGTAAATGAATAATGCCATAAAGGTGGAATCAGTGTTGCCAGTATTTTTCGGGCTCTTGTCCCAAAATAAGAAGCTCAATCCCAAAAAAATCCCCAATTTAAATTTAAAATTCCCCGAACCAAAACTCGCTCATACAGTTTTTGGCAAGTGTTTTTGAAAAGGGTATAGGCTCTGCTGTATAAAAATTCGTACATAATTAAAAAAATTGTAAAAATATGGCAATTTTTTTATACCAGTTTTTGCGAGTTACAGGTGATAATTAAGATTATCAAAAATCCCAAAATGAGGACGGGGCTCAAAACATTTATCTGATAAACATCCGCTCATGCAGAATTAATCTATTGGTATAAAGGCAGCAAATAGTCAACGCTGGTCCCCCTACGCGCCCACTTTGTGGCGATACGGACATTTTTGGTGGGCGGTGGCATTTTCGCTAAGTATCCAGCAAAAAAAGAACTTCCAAAAAAGTACTTTGGATCGCCAATCTTGTGAATGCCGAAGTTTAGTGCAAACTTGATCATCCCCAATGAATTTTACATGGGCTTGTCAATAGGATGTAAGTACTCGCCCTTTTTGGATCCTTTTCATTGCCTTTATAAAGTTTGCCTGGCGCCTGGAAAGTTAATTTGGAATGGAAGAAATTTGAAGAAAAGCTAAAAAAAAAAAATATTTGGTTCAATCAAATTTCAGCTTTTTTTTCATCCATATGTTGTTATTAGCAGCAATTATTTTCCTATTATCGTAATTTTTACATGAGAGAAAAACTTTTTGCGCGTGCCGAGCAGGGGTTGAACCTGGTTTTTGCAGGCACCATAACAGAACGCCTTAACAGCACTCAGCCATAAACGCGGGCACATTGAACATCAAAGCGTCGTATAGGTCAATTCAAATGTTTTGTGATATGAACGTAAAAAGCGACAGCCGATGAATAACGTTAATAATTGCTTTCTGCGAGATGTTCTTATTAGTATGAACGAAAAATAAGAAGACGCCAGGTGTCAGAATCTCACCAGCGGCAATTTTTTTTGATCAAAAATATTTCTAAAAAAATTATTTTTCTATGATTATCATCGTTTTTATTTTTTATTATTCGGCATAATATTTTCCGTATAAATATATTTTTTTTCCATTAAAAATTCACAAAAAAAGTTAAAAATTCTCCGGCTATTGTGCAAGAACTTCTCAAAAGAACTTCCATGGAAGCGAAAAGTCAAAACGGCAGCAGGTTCAAATCGCCACGGGGATGAAATTTTATTTTTTTACTTTTTTTATTAGAGTTTTCTATTCTTTTTTTATTTTTTTTATTAGTTTTCTATTTTTTTGTACAACTTTAATGTCCAAAAATTCTTCACCTTAAAATAGCTGATTCGCGTTTTTTCTAATAAGCTTGTCCACACACCCTCAATAAAAAATCGCTTCTCTTAACATAATGTTTTCAGAACATTATTTTGGCAGGAAGCCATCAATATATTATATGGATTTACTGCGCCGAAACATTAATATTTTGGTTTTTTCATGTGAACATATATAATACTGTTTGGAAGCATTTTGGAGGCCCAAAAATGATGTATGCCGTTGAAGAATTTTCCCAAAAGACGGATGTGAGTGCCTCAACCTCTCCCCAACATACCTCGTTATCTCTTCAGCTTCACGAACATCACCTCTTCAATTCTCTTCGGCACCTTTTTCTGCTCAATACCAAATAGATGTTTGAAACCGAAATTATTACACTTTTAAAATTTTTTTAAAAATTTTAACCTCCCGATCTGCCAAACGGAGAAACGAACCGAGGACGCAATACAGGTTTGAAAAGCCGAACACACCCTGACTCCCACTGGGCTACGTATACTGTTTATAGTCACCAAGCAAGCAAAGTAATTTATCGTTATAAGTTACATTTATGTAATATGGCATAGTTTGCAGCGAGCCACACGAGACCATGCCACAATAACATTATTTAACAGAAACATAACATTGTTTGCAACGTGGAGCAGATGGTTTAGGCATGTCTGGCCATTGCATGCGAAGGGTCGCTGGGTTTCAATCTCCTGGTCCGACCCGAACACTTTTTTTAATTTAACTTTAAAACTTTGAAAATAGTAAAGGGTTATTAAAGCACTTGTATAGTCCAGTAACAGTGGCTTGATAAAACGAAATTGAGCTGATTTTTGGATAAAAGTATTATTTTTAAAGCAAGAAATAACAATTTTTGTAAGCAAAAGAACTGTTTTTGTACAAAACTTTTAAAATTTGGTATTCAAAAAACTCTAGACAAAAGAAGAACGGTGAGTATCGAAGGTATAAAACATAACAAAGTATTTTAATAATATAAACGATAAATTTTATTTAGGCGTGAAACAATTTTTTAGCTAGCATTTAAAGCACTGGTCCGGCTCGCCCGGCAGCAGGGTGGCCTCGGTCCAATCGCTCTAAAATGCCTTTTATTCGTGTAAATAATTCATTTAAAGAAAATAAACTTTTTAAATTGTTTTAAGCTGCAAAAGTCGAAGCTTAATTCCCGCTTTATATTTGAAGGTGTCCGTCAACTCCTGTGGAACTACTTATTAATAAAGAGGAACTAAACTTTTTGTTTTTATATATTTTACTGTGTAATTTTTAACTATTTCCTTCCTTATTTTATTTTACTATCGACAACTCTAAACAAGTAGTATAGTGGCCTTTCGTTATTTTTATATGCAAGACCCTCTGATTTCATTTTAACGAAACCACAGAGAAAAAAATGTTGTGCCCATGGGGAATGCCAAAAGTCAGTAAAGCAAAACCACATGTACCACACATAACATGGAAAATGGCTGCTCTTTTTGGCCGTTATCATAAAACGAGGGTTTTCCGAAACGAACATACAGACATGTCTTCTCGCTGTGTTATGTGTGAAATCTCTTTGCTCAGCTTCCTGCACTCCGCTCGCGGTTCCCATCTCTATTTCTTTCTCGCGGTATACTCTCTCTGTAAGCTTGTGAATAGAAATATCACAACAATATGTATGGTTTAGTCGGAGATATTTGGTGAAATGTATGATATGTTTGCATTCACAATATGATTTTTATGAAAGACATTCATCCCCAAACAAATATAATTCTTACATAATTAAACATAGATTCCAGACATTTAGTGTTAGTTTAGGAAGGCATTACATGTTTCGCACTTAAATATATTGGTGTGATTTAGAAATTGTATAGCCCCCGAAACTACAATTTGTTTATATCGGACTTGGAAGACGATATTTTGTTCTTTACAGGAGTGGATGAAGCTTGGAGTGATAAACGAGTATATGGCTAAGGGGGCCGGACGCAGCCCAGAGTGTGTCGACCCAGCCCACGAGATCTGTATGTACCCTCCACCATGGTTGCGTAGAAACTTCTACGAAAAAACTGTCATCCACAATGCGAATGTAGACTGTGTGGTGGTTTGTGGTATCTTAAAACTTCTTTAACATCGTTTTCTAAAATTTTGAGTTAGTCCTCGTGGTATATATTAGACAAAAAAAGGTATAGTATAGGTAAAGTAAGGTCTACAAATAATTACGTAATCGATATGGACTTTGTGCAACGGGTACTAGCATCCAGAATTGAAAGTATTGGGGTCGCTTGATATGTGGGCTTAATGATACGAAGTTAGTGAACTTGGAGTATGGACGCGGAGATTGTTGTTGTTGTGATTGGGGGATCGATTTGTGGTCTGAGGTGCTTATATTAACGTATAGACCGGATTATGGATAACTAGGTTAAGCATCGGTTGTCTAACGGCCATGATACTAATACAAGTGTTACGAAATTTCAACATGAACATCGAATGAAATTTGCTCCTCCAAGTCGCTCCAAAGCCAAATCGTCGGATATCGGATTTTATAATGGGGGCCTATATATGTATGTATGGACTGATATGGACCCTCTTTGGTGGCAATGGTTGTTAAAAAATCAATACATGATGGTTCAACCGAAGTACAGTTGAGATTTTGCTGCTTCCACGAGGCTCCGGAGTTCAAAGATCTGAGGGATGCGTTTATATGGGCCTATATATAAGATTAATGTGACGTGATGTGGACCAAACTGTTTTGCATGTGTGTGGTAGAGACCATATAACCCCGTAACATCATGTACCAAATTTGGCAGCCGGATCAGATATGAAAGTTTGCTTATCTCCTTAGAGGCTCGGCAAGCAAATCGGGGGCGACGGGTTCTTTGATATGGGGGGCTATATAGAACTTAATGGACGCGATGTATAATCCAATTTTGCATGGCTTGTTAGAGATCATTATGCTGATCACCATGTACCTGAATTTTAACCGGATCGAATGAAGATTTGTGCTTCTCCCTTGAGAGGCCTCCGGCAAGCCAAATCTGGGGATCGGTTTTATATGGGGCTTACAATAAAATATGGACCGGATGTGGACCAAAGTTTTTGCAATGGTTGTTAGAGACCGTTATGGCCAACACCATGTACCCAAATTTCCAGCCGGATCGGATGAAACTTGCTTCTCTTAGAGGATCCGGCAAGCCAAAGTCGAGGGGAATCGTTTTATATGGGGGCCTATATAACGATAATATCGGGACAGGTGTTCGACACGAGCACTGTCGTCCGGAATCAACTGATAAATCGTAAAGCGCATGAATTGGAGACGATTCTGAAAGGGCTGAAACATACGGAATCTAAATTCAGAAGTTCGAAATTTTTGTTTTGGCGCTTTTGAAAATCTTTTCAGCAGTACAATGATCGTCGTTCTAATTATCCCTCACCGTCAAAAAAAAAGTGAACTCTCTGTTGTCACTAAGGCCAATATAACTTAATTTTAGTTCATTGGAATTATTTATATATGGAGAAAGATTTCCTTTACTCTAAATAATTTTTTGGCCGTACGTCAGTTAAATGAACTAAAACGGGAAAAGTTAGTACAGCAAATGAAGTAAAAAGTTTTTAGCGTTTGAGATTCTAAAAAAACAGACAAAGTAACGATTGAAGAGAAGCCCAACAATATCAAACAAACGGCGGAAAAATCTTTTCGTAAGTTCGTACTCTCAAAAATAGTTCATTATTTCTTTAATTTGTAAATTTTTATCCTACAAATGCGTCCATGACATGAACTTTCGTATGTTCACTAAAAGGACGATTCTTGAATTTTGAAGTCCAATTTTTGTCTTTCAAAGTACAAAATTGTTCTGTTTAAACAAGTGAAAAAAAAATAAATAAATTTTGCTTTGAGTTGGTTGCAAAAATATTGTACTGAATGTTTTGTGACTATCGGCGTGAATGTCAAGCGTTTGTAATACTGTAAAATTTTCTAAAAATATAGTTGAAAAATTGTTCTAAAATTACCTGAAATGTTTTCTTTTTTCGCTGGTGGATTCACTGTTTTTTTCAGTGTTGTTGTTGCGTCACAAGAATCGCCTACTAAAATTTAATTGTAGTCGTAAGCACCTACAGTTTGTCGCAAGCACAAAAAACGAATGTTTGATCAAGTTGAAATGTAAATGCCATGTCAATGACATTCCGCGTTCGTCCAACAAAAACCCCAGCTTTATTCTACTTTAAATTTATCATTTCTAAATCGATCTGTAATAAATTAAATCTTAATCTTTTTATTCCAACCTAATAACACTAAACCATTTTGTCCATTAACTATTCTTCGTCTCTTTTTCGTGCGAATACATCTTTGTCGAAATCTGTATTTAGAAATTGCAAGAAATTCTCTTCAAATGACTTTTGGCGTTTGGCTTACAGATCTTTAGCGAGTACTCTTAATCTCCCGTGTGGCAATGGTAGCATGCCGGGCCTTGCAATAACACAAAGTCGTGGGTTCGATTCCTGCTTCGACCGAACACAAAAAGTTTTTCCAGCGGGTGGAGTTATGCCGAACCTCGAGTAATGCTGGTGACATTTCTGGAGGGTTTTCAAAAGCTTCTCTAAGTGGTTTCATTGCAATGTGGAACGCCGTTCGGACTCGGTTGTAGAATAAAGGGAAGGTCCCTTGTCATTGTAGCTTAACATGGAATCGGGGCAGCACTGCAGTGGATAAGAGAGAAGTGTGCACCGCAATGTGGTAGTCACAATTGGACGCTGAATAGTCTAGAGTGAGCGCTGAATACATCGGCTGCCACCTAACCTAACCTACACCTAACCTATCTGTTTGGCGTCCACAAAATCCCCCACTAAAGATTTAATGTTAGTCGTACACCTACAGTTGTCACAGACGAAAAAAGAATGGATGAAAACATCAAGTTGAAATAATGCCATGGTCAAGTGACCATTCCGCGTTCTCGCAACAAACCCCAGCTTTTATTCTACGTTTAAACCTTTTACACTGCTAAAATCGGATCTGTAAAATTAAATAAATCTTAATCTTGTTTTATTCCAACCTAATATACACATTTTTGTTCCATTAACCTATTCTTCATCTCTTTCGGTGCGAATACTCTTCGCGAGATTTATTTGGAATGTTCAAGAATCGTTCACAGTGAACTTTGCGTTGGCTTAAACGAGAATATTTAAATTTATCTCAGGTTATCCTACCACCAGCTCATCAAGCTAGTATAAAATCAAACAATGGCTCAACATATCTGCCCATATTATTAACTAAAATGTGTTGGGTTATCTAAATATAAAGGAGTTTTTCTAAATTGTTTTTATTTTTTAATGTAATATTCTATCATTTCAGTGGACCTATAGTAATGAGCACTTTTTGTTAAACATTTGTTTTTTTAAGTTCAATATAATATCTTTTAAGTCAAACATGCCAAATGAAGAGGCAGTGAAGGAAACATTTAAAATCTCATATAAAATATTTCGTTGGGGCAGAAACCGTCTTAAAATATGGAATGGGACGTATAGCGATCTGGTTTTAGGCAGGCATTTCTGGCAATCGTTTTTGGGCTAGAGCTTTGAAATCGTTTTGGTAGAACGCGTGATGTGATGGAGTCCTATCCAATGCCAAACTAAACCTGTATTATTCATGCATTGGTGTGGAGAAGAAGTTCGCTTTTCGTTTATACTATTGATGAAGGAAATTATATATCCATTTAATTTGAATTTAAGTTAATAAATCCTAATTATTCTTTGGTTGTAATTCGCTACAATCCCACCCCTAATAGGCAAAGACCATATACAAGCATTATCAACACCCTTCCCGAATTCTCTTCGGCGAGAGAAATTGTTCATTTCATAATAAAGACAAAAATTAATGGCCTTTGGATACAAATTATGACGCTTTCCTGTGTCTGTGTTATTGTCACATCAAAGAAGTCAAACCCATGATGAAGTCCGACAGCGTAAAACCAACAAAATAAATTAAAAGGACTCTTTTATGTGGCCAAATACCAACCACCGATGGAGTGAAGGTGACAATTATAAAATTCTGTTAACAATTTTCCATTCAATAATTAATCTCATTCTTTCTGAAGCATTGTAAAAAGAAATCTTAGTAAGCATTCAAGACAAATCTATTGATGTCGAAAAAATAAAAAATAATTCTTATTGGGGCATTATAATCAAATTCTGAATGCTTGTTTTACTTTGTCGAGACTTGGGCTGACTTGTTGGCTGACTGTTTCGTTTAGTTAAACGGGTCCGGCTCAAGAGAGTAGCAACATTGCTATAATTTAAATTTTTGGCGGTAGAATAAATTAACGCGGTTTCACGTTTTTGTCTCTATTCGATGAGGAAAGTGACTTTATATAACTGCACCAAGGTCACAACCATAAACCCTCTGTTAAACATTCAAGTCTAGTAATTAGCATTGATATACAATTGAAAGGTTGTCAAGTTCGCGCTGCAAGCCCTATACCTCAAGCAAGTATGAAGTCTGTTTGAGATAGATGAAGTATATAGTGCATTTAGTTCCATTGTTTCATAAGATATTGAAATACACTCAAAAAAAAAGTGAACGCGCTGCTATTTCACTAAAGCAATTTTAACTTTTATTTGAGTCATGGAATATTATGTGTTGGAGAAAGTTTCTACTCTAATATGTTGTATACCGCTCCACATAAGATGGGGGTATATGTAATCTTGTCATTCCGTTTGTAACCCATGTCGAATATTGCTCTAAGTACCCCGATAATAGTATATATATTTCCTGGTCGTGGTGAGAAATTATGAGTCCGGCCGTCGCGTCTGTTGAAGATGCGACGCTAACTTCCGAACGAAACAAGCTGATCCACGGTTGATAACTTGGCACAAAGTAGGTTGTGATTGATGTAGATGCGAGAGTGTATTGCAAATGGACCCATGATCGTCACACTTTTACCGTATAGCCTCATATAAACGGACCCCCAAGATTTGTCTGGCGATTTGCTCTAAGAGAATTTGTCATACGATCCGGGAAAATGTCGGTACATGGTGTTGTGAGTGATAGTGGTGCTCTAAACAACCTATCGCAAAAAAAATTGGGGTCACAATCGGTTCAGGTATTGATATAATAGGCCCCCTACTAAACCGATCCCCAGATTTGACCTCCGGAGCTTGTTCTGGAAGACGAAAATTCATCTGATTCCAAGTTGAAATTTGGTACGTAGTTGTAAGTATTATGGCCTCAAAGCACCCATGCAAAAAATTGGTCGATAATCAGTCCAGTAATTATATATAGCCCCCGATGATATAATCGAGTCCTATAGATTTGAGCCTCCGGAGCCGCCTTGCGAAGAGCAAAATTCATCCGGAGTCAAGGTTGAGAATTATGGTACAGTGATGTGTTAGTATATGGTATCCAACGAACAATGCAGGAAATTGTTCATAAATCAATCCATAATTTTTATAATAGCCCCCCTAATAAAACCCACCCCGATATTTGGTTTGGGAGCCTATTGGATCACGCAAAAATTTTATCCGATCTGGTTGAAATTTGTACGTGGTGTTAGTGATATGATATTTAATTAACCAATGCCAAAAAGTGTTCCATATCAGCCCATAATCAATATATAGCTCCCATATACAACGCGATCCCAGAGATTTCTTGTTTTGGAGGCCTGCTTAGAAGGAGCAAAATTCATCCGAGTCAGTTGAGAATTGTGGTAACATTGTGGGCTAGTGTATGGCCCGTGTTAACGACCGATGCCTAACTAAGGTCGCATGGATCGGGTCTAAGGTAGTCTTTATAGATATAGCCCTCCAGATAAATCCATCCCGCATCAATAAAAATTGGTCCAATATCAAGTTCCATAATTGTAGCCCCCGATATAAGCGACCTGCCCGATATTTTCAAATTCTGCTCTCCCACGTACGGCGCAAAAGTCCATATCGATTCGTAATTATTTGTAGACTTACCTACGACAATACCGTTTTTGTCTAATATAGTACCACGATCATGGACTAACTCACAATTTCAAGAAAACGATGTTACAGAAGTGTTAAGGTACCTTGCCATCGGTAAGGTATTACCTGAAACAAACGCAAGTAATACGATTGTGGGACTGAGCAGTCTTTCCAGAAAGTTTCCACGCAATCTATGGTGAAGGGTCATAAGATTCGGCCTGGCCGAACTTTACGGCCGTATATACTTTTTTGAAGCCTTGAAAACTTGTAATTTTGTGGTGCTGTTTTATGTTGTGAAAATTTTTGATTAGCATACGTATATTTGCGTGAATAGAACTAGAGTTGTTAGACAGTTGTTAATCAATAAAATTTTTTGGCTGTTTTATTGTTCGTGAGGAAGTATATGTTTGGCTTTAAAAGTTTGAGTCTGGCCCAAGACTTGCCCATAAACTAAAATAAATGTAATTTTTCTAGAAAATAGTCGGAAAAGATAGCAAAGTTAGTTCCTAGTTTGTGGCTGAAAAAACAAAAAAGATACAAGTGCTATATTTACTTGTCTGGAAAAGTTAAAATACCACAGTAAAAACGCGACTGAAGTTTAAGGC
>PGFW01035106.1:0-10591 GCA_003123925.1 Haematobia irritans | reverse complement strand
CATTTTTATTTATTAGCTTGATTAAAAATTATAATTTCATGCAAAATTTCAATTAATTTTCATGATTCAATTAAAAATTCTAATTTGGTGGTGGATCGCAAAACTCAATATTTTTAATTAAAAACGTAACATTTTTCAATTACTGACTTTGTGTTTTGTAGTTTGGATTAAATCAATTGATAGTTTGAAATACTAATTTTAATTAAAACTTAAAAAATGTTCCATCACTTTTTAGACTCCCCACCATAGGATTGGGGGTATTATTAAACTTGTCATTCCGTTTGTAACACATCGAAATAGTGCCTAAGACCCATGATAGCTGATAATTATATTCTGGTCGTGGTGAAATTCTTGTGTCTAGATCAATGTCCGTCCGTCCGTCTGTTGAAATGACGCTAACTTCCAGACGGAACAATTCTATCGACTTGAAACTTGACACAAGTATTTGTTTTTGATGTAGGTCAGCAATGGTATGCACAATGGGTCAATATCGGACCATTTTTACGTATAGCCCCCATATAAATGAGGCAACGAGATTTGGTTTGCGGAGCCTCTTGGAGGAGCAAATTTCATCCGATCCTGATGAAATTTGGTATATGGTGTTAATATATGGTCTCTAACAACCGTCCACGAATTGGTCCACATAGGTCCATAATTATATACGCCCCCATATAAACAGACTCCAGATTTGGATTGCGAGGGCCTCAAAGAGAAGCAATTCTTCCCGATCCGGCTGAATTTGGTACGTGGTGTTAGTATAATGGTCTCTAAACCAATGCAGAATTGGTCCATATCGGTCCATAGAACTATATATATAGCCCTCATATAAACCAATTCCCAGATTTTGGCTTGCGGAGCCTCGTGGAAGAGCAAAATTCATCCGATTCGGTTGGAACTTGGTACGTGATGTTAGTATATCGTCTCTAACAACCATGCAGAAATTGATCCATATTGGGTCATAATTATCTGTAGCCTCCATATAAACCGATCCCCAGATTTGACCTCCGAATCCTTTAGAAAACCAAAATTCATCTGATTCAGTTGAAATTTGGTACGTGGGTTTAATATATAGCGTTATACACCCATGCAAAAATTAGTCGAAATCGGTCCATAATTATATAGCCGCCATATAAACCGATCCCCAGATTTGACCTCCAAGCCCCTTGGAAGAGCAAAATTCATCCGATTAGGTTGAAATTTGGTACGTGATATTAGTATATGGTCTCTAACAACCACGCAGAAATTGGACCATATTGGTCCATAATTATATTAACCCCTCCCACCCCCAATAAAGCGATCCCCAGATTTGACCTCCGTTGCCTTTTGGAGAAGCAAAATTCATCCAATCTGATTGAAATTTAGTACGTGGTTTTAGTATTTGGTCTCTAACAACCATGCAGGAATTGGTCCATATCAGTCCATAATTATGGTGGGGGATGACTCCTACGTAAACGTTTCTACGCAATCCATGGTGGAGGGTACATA
The DNA here is from genome assembly GCA_003123925.1 of Haematobia irritans. Lineage (NCBI taxonomy): Eukaryota > Metazoa > Arthropoda > Insecta > Diptera > Muscidae > Haematobia > Haematobia irritans. The sequence continues at coordinate 9,106 of PGFW01035106.1, read as the reverse complement.
AGATTCGGCCTGGGCGAACTTACGGCCGTATATACTTGTTAAAATTGACTTTTGATTTTTTTTTAAATCGAGTCAAATAAATCATTCATGTAAGGCAAATAAAAAAAGTCTACATATAATTGAAAGAGATATGGAGGTTTGGATTTTTTCTGAAAAACATCGACTTTTTGATCCTCATTACAATCGCTAGTCCATCAAGCATCCAAAATGAATAAAAATGCCATACTTACGTCAAACATTTCCAATCCATCCTTGGGTGGTGGTTCCAGCTTTCTTTTGATGTAATCCGATAAACGTTTACATATGTCCAATGTAACAGGATATGCACTCTTAATCTAGAATAAAAATTATAAAAATAATTTAACTTCTTCATATAATATAGAAAACGAAATCTTACTCGATTTGGTGTCATGCCCGGTATCATCTCAGTACGTCGTTCTTTCCATATTTCACCCTTTAGAAAGAAGGGATTATTAGCCGATATCAAATCGGATTTCTCATCAATCTTTTGGTGAAATACAAAAGTTTTGAATAATTATTCTCACCCAATAATAATCCATGAAACTCTTACATATTCTCCAAACTCATTGTCGTGAAAACTGTTGAAATCGTTGACATAAATTTTGTGAACCAATTCGGGATCAATGATCATAAGTTGTGGAGCGCGTCCAGTGTAAACTCCCACATATTTTGTGGAATCTCGATATTTTCTTTAATGAGAAAACTAGGCATTAACACAAGATTTTTAATAAATTAAAATATTTCCCATAGAGAAATGTCAAGCGGTGACATCGACTGGCTCAACAATAGTTTACAAAAAAAAGATAAAACTGGCAAAGAGACTCGACTGTGTAATTTAAAGTCAATAAGCATATCCAATTGTTTTCCTTTTTTGTAGACTTTTAACAATTTCTTACCTGTAAATATCATCGAAATCATAAATAAAATGCCGACTTTGTGTAAAAACTGAGGGGAACGTTCCAATACCCGGATATGATTTAGCCTCCGGTACACCTTTCTTCTTCCAACCACCATAGGCACTCACTAAAAATACATAGAATAGTCCCAAAAACCCTAATATGAGTGTTCCAGTAAGTAGCCATGTATCCATGGTATATATTTAAATTATAATGTGAAAAAATGTTAATCTTTCTTTGTTTCTAAAGCAATTGAATGTTGAAATCACACTAATTGGACGGAATAAAAACTAGCCCAGTGAATCTCATGAAGTTTAACTAAACACTGAAATTTTTAGACAGTGTTTGAGTTACTACCCTGAACCTTTAAAGTGTTACCATCATATCCTAATCAGTGGCAGAGTAAAATTCTCTAGCTCTTCTCCCGATTTGAGAACAATCGTATGGCTTGAAAAGAATGTAAAAATTCTCTCTGAATTATATATATGAGGCCATTCCACATAAAAATGTGAATGTTACTTACGCATTGCATACCACTGAACGAAATTTGAAACATTTTGAAGATCTTTCTTCATAGAAAAAAATCCGTAGTTAAACTAATGCTAAATTAATTTTTTTTTTTTTTTTTGCATAAAAAAAAATTAATTTTTTTTTTTAATATTTCATACAGTTTTTATAAAATCTTACTTTTTTGTAATGTATAGTCTCAAAATATTTTTATGAACTAAACGTGGGTATAAACTTCAATGACTATACACATAAGTTCAATATGAACTAAAGCAAAAAAAAATGTTCATACGAATTCCAAAAATAGTAAGAATAAACATACTGTATGGTTTAAATGGCTCATGATTTGGAGCCAATGATTTTCTTCTTCCATTTTAAGTTCTTTTAGCTTCAATATTTCGTACGACAAAGTTCATTCTGCACAAAACAAGGTTCATACTTGAACATATATGTAATGTCCATTGATTTTATACCCACGTTTTAGTTCCATAAATTGTTGAAACATACTCAAAAAAGAAAAAATGTTTAATTGGGACTTGTGGAAAATTTCGAACTAATAAATAATTATAGCTTTAACTAAAAACAGGGGCACCGTGGTGCAATGGTTGAGCATGCCCGCCTTGCAAACATACAGGTTCAAACCCGGTTTCTCGACCGAACACCAAAAACTTTTCAGCGGTGGAATTATCCCACCTCAGTAATGGCTGGTGCATTTCTGAGGTTTCAAAGCTTCTCTAAGTGGTTTCACTGCACAACTGTCCGCGTGAACGCCGTTCGGAGCTCGGCTATAAAACAGGAGAGTCCCTTGTTCATTTGCTTAAACATGGAATCGGCAGCTCTCAGTGAAAGAGAGAAGTTCACCAATGTGGCTATCACAATGGAACTGAATAGTCTAAATGAGCCTGATCACATCGGTTTGTTGTTAAAATTTGTCAAAATTTTATTTGCTATAGAAATTTTATTAAAGATGTGAGTTCCGGTGGATAATTTCACCCGTGAAAAACTCTTTGGTGTTTGGTCGAAACCGAGGTTTGAACCTGTATATGCAGGCGGGCATGCATAACCATTGCCACCACGGACTGGTCGAACGCGAATTGAAGTCCAAAAAGCTTTCTAAAACTATGATCTTAATTTTTTCTGAAGTACAGTCGTAGATGGAGCACCTTTTCTTTAATTAAATTTCTTTTATTAAAGAATAATGGCCCCTTTTTAATAGTGTGCAAGCGCATGCTCTAAAATTTAAGTTGTATAATTTTGATAGTAGTTCAATTTTTTTCCGTATGTACCTGATCAGCATGTAAGAGACCTATATGATTGTGATTCTGTTAAATAGGTACATGCAATACCCAAACTTAAAATTTCGTATTCCAAACAATTCAAAATGCTTATCAAGAATATTTACAATTAAAACTTATAACACGACTCCCGACATTATACAAAAAGAATCGGACTATACACGTAGATTATGCAAGCAAGATAAAACCAATGTATAATATACAAACAAAACAAAACTTTAAATACCCTGTTTAGTAAAATAAAAACAGAAGTAAAAATAATAAAGAAACATTAATATAAGGCGATGTTAAATATTATTTACTGCTAGCTGCATTAATTAATAAAATACATTTACACACTAACCCACCAGAAGGCAAATTTTTGTTACATTTTAAAAAAATGTAGATTATTATTTAGAAAATTTTTATCCTAAACAGTATTATAAAGGGTGATTCCTTTTGAGGTTAGGATTTTCATGCATTAGTATTTGACAGAATCACGTGGGATTTTCAGACATGGTTCAAAAGAGAAAGTGCCTCATTCATGCGTTTGATCATTTCATCATGAATAGACGAACGATCTGCGCCACAACGTCGAATTTTCAGTGAATGGGCCTAGTAAAAGTTTGGCAGAAAATCCGTTCTTTTCGACAAATTTTGTTTCAGCGAGTGAGCTCATCATGGTTCAATGGCTACGTAAATAACCGCAAAATTGCGCGCATTTGGAGTGAAGACACACAGAAGCCGATTCAAGAACTGCCCATGCATCTCGAAAATGGCACTGTTTTGGTGTGGTTTGTCCGCTAGGTGGAATCATTGGACGTATTTTTTCAAAGAAGATGCTGTTGGACGCACGTTACGGTTGATGCGATCGTCTATCGTGTCGATGGCTAACAAACTTTTTGTTGCCCAAAAATGGAAGAACTGAACTTCGGTTGACATGTGGTTTCAACAAGATGGCGATACCATGCCACACAGCTCGCGATTCTATGGCCATTTTGAGAAAAATCTTCGGAGAACAAATTCATCTCAAGAAAGGACCGCGGTAAGTTGGCCACCAGATCATGCGATTTGCGCCCTTGTAGACTATTTTTTGTGGGGCGTACGTCAATCTTAAAAGTCTACAAGAAATAAGCGCAGCAACTATTCCACTTTGAGAAAGACCAACATTTCCGACCGAAATTCGGCTATTCGCGGTCCGAAATTGCTCAGAAAAATTTGCCCAAATGACTTTCCGAAATGGCGCACTAAGACGCAGCCGCGGTCAAATTTAAATGAAATTATCTTCAAAAAGTAAATGTCAATGGACCAATCAATCGTTTTTCAAATAAAGAACCGATGAGATTTTGGAATTTTTTGCGTTTTTTTTAAAAAAAAAAGTTATCAAGCTCTTAACAAATCACCCTTTATAAAGATTCTGTCCCAAATAATACATTTAAAATATCACTCGATACTGGATCAGAATTTGATAGATTCTACAAAATCTATAGACTGAAAAATTTTTAAGTCGGCTTATTGCACTAGGAACACAATTTTAATAAAAAAAAATATGATGTGAAACATTTAAAATCTGAAGCAATTTTAATGATAGCTTCGCCAAAGTTTATTTATGATTTATGCGCTCAGATATATATGTAATTAGAAGATATAATTAAAGGAAGCTATATCTAAATCTGAGGCCTAATTTCAATCCAAATTTGTGCACACATGACTATACTACAATTGTACTCGCTTGTGCAAGAATTTTCAAGCTAATGGGATCAAACTCTGGCTTTGGGTCCATATAAGTGCATATCGGCCGATAATATTATTATGGGAGCTATATCTAAATCTGAATCGATTTCAACCAAATTTGGCACGCATAGCTACAATGCTAAATCTACTCCCTGTGCAAAATTTCAACCAAAATGCGGCCCAAAACTCTGGCTTTTAGGACCATATTAGTCCTATATCGGGCGAAAGGATATATATGGCGGAGCCTAAATCTGACCCGATTTCAATCAAATTTTGCAACACTTGACTATACTATAATTTACTTCGCTAGTGCAAAATTTCAAACCAAATTCGGCCCCAAAAAACTGTCTTTGGGGCCATATAACCATATCGGCGCCGAAAAGATATAATATGGGAGCTATATTCTAAATCTGAACCGATTTCAATCAAATTTTGCCAATTTTGACTATACGACACAAATTTGGCCTACAAAAATTTCAAGGCAAAATCGGTATAAAACTGCTGGCTGCTGGTCACATATTAGTGCATATCGTGCCGAACAGATATATAATGGGAAGTATATCTAAATCTGACCGATTTCTTCCAAAATCAATAGGGCTTCTATTCTGACCAAATTAGGAACATGTACATTGCCGACCTAGCATTTTGATCACAAAAAATGCTGTTCACAGACAGACGGACGGACGACGACAGACCAAAAAATATGGACAGACGGACATGCTTATATCGACTCAGGGGCCCACTCTGAGCATTAATTTGCCAGAGACACCATGTGTCTATCTCGCTCCTTCTGGTGTTACAAAACATATGCACTAAAACTTAATAATAACCCTGTTCCACAGTTGGCGCAGGGTATAAAATTATTCAGAACAATTAAAACTTTCTCCAAATATAATAATTTCATGAACTAAAACTAAAGTTAAATATTGGGCTTTAGTAGTAATAGTAGGGATTTACATTTTTCAGATGCTACCTTTTTTGGCGTACGCGTTTTCTGGGTAACTGAAAAAAAGATATTGTCGTGAGGCCAAAGATCATGTCCTATAAAATACGAATCAAATTTTGCTTAGCTTAAGAAAGACGCATTTCTCTAATATAAACGTTCGTGTTGTCATATATTTAAGTGATTTGAACTTAAAAATGGTATCATAACATGAAAGAAAAGTTTTGTGGGCTAAGGTCAACTTAGACTTTTAAAATAATTCAAGAAAAATTCTTTAAAAATTAATGAAATTGTCTTTAAATTTTGTTGTTTTTGCATTTTGAACTTTCAAAAGCAAAAAATCATTTAAATATACTGGACAATGTTTTTCAACCTTTATTTATTAAAAGTCTGTTTTTACTTCAGCATAAATTTCTACTGATCAGTCGGTGTCTGATTTGAAAAATAAAGTTGTCAGTTAACTGTTATAAAAGGACTTTGATTGATAGCATATGAAGAAAAAAACTGAAAACGGAAAAATTAAAATTTGCTTCCTAGAGTCAAGTACACAAAATCCAAATTTGAAAGAGAATTGTGTCTTAAAAGTATCCTTACCCAGCAAAAAAATGTGGAAGTTCTTCTAAAGGCACAACTTTAAAAGCACTTCACAAAATGATTCTCCAAAAGAAGTTCTTTATTTTAACTGCAGCAGGAATTCATTTATGTCAATTATTAAAAACTCGCTTTTTTCATATTTTTAAATGGGAAATTTAAAATATTTTTATTTCAAATTGGTAAAAAACAGACCAAGAATTTATAAAATGATACAAATTACTTAAATTTTGCCAAACAAAAATGTTAAATCCATTCTCGAAAACTTGCGAGTTTTTGAAAATACTTGATGCCGAACATTCCAGACCAACGTTATAATGCATTAAAAATCGTAAAAAAAATTTTATTTGTCTGCGCCAATTTTGCACCACTTCAGGATCAAAAAAAACATTTCCACTACTGTTTTTGGGCGACGCTTTTTTTGCTGGCTGGTACTTGAATTCTCGTCATTTTTGGGCTCGGAATCTAATACAAAATTGCTTTAACACTAAAGACAAAATCTTGGACCGGACATGCTTTTTTTGGCAGTGGTAGTAACTCCTATGAAGAAAAACTGAAAAAAAAAAACGAATAAATTCATATTTGTTTCATAGTATCAAGTTCGAAAAACCTCCAATTTTAAAAGATAAGTGTGTCTTAAAGGTTCAGTACTTCAATTCTCCTCTTCTTTGGCAAACTCATGCATAAAAGGTAACCTCTCATAAACAAACCAGTATAACTATTTTACCTTTAGATGAATTTTATTTGAGTTTATCTAGAGGTGTGCGCGTGACACGAAATTTTCGTGACACATGTGAATCACGTGTGCCGTAAATGAACTTCAAAGAAAATCTCGTGAATGCGTTTAAACTAAAATGTATCGTGCGTGAATGAAAATCAAATTTTGTTCGTGAACATGCATAGAGTAAGATATCTTACACGTTCACCGGATAAAATTCAACTCACGAACAAATTCATGGTCAACGGATTAAATACATGCTCAACAATTTTGAATCACGATGAGTGAGTGATGCCATTCATTCAGTGAATGAGCTTGAAGTAAAATTTCACTCACTACGATTTTTATACCCTGCGCCACATCTGTGGAACAGGTATTATAAGTTAGCATGGCATATGTTTGTAACACCCAGAAGGAGACGAGATAGACACATCATGGTGTCTTTGTGCAATAATGCTCAGAATGGGCTCCTGAGCATCGATATAAGATGTCCGTCTGTCGTCGTCCGTCCCTGTCTGGAACATATTTTTTGTGATCAAAGTCATAGTCGCCAATTTTAGTCCAATGCCTTCACCATTTGGCACATGCTTTCGCTAATTTGGATCAGAAATAGAACCTATAAAAGTTTTTTATTGATTCTGGAAGAAACTCAGTTCAGATTTAGATATAGCTTCCCATATATATCTTTCGCCGATAGCACTAATTATGGAGCCAGCAGCCAGAGTTTTATAACCGATTTTCCTTGAAATTTCGTACAAACATATCACTAGTCGTTATAGTCAAGTGTGCAACAGTTTTGATTGAAATCGGTTCAGATTTCGAAATAAGCTCCAATATATATCTTTCATCCCGATATGGACTTATATGGCCCCAGAAGCCAGATTATTGGCGCGAATTTGGTTGAAATTTTGCAGCTAGGGATACAATTAGCTAGTATAGCTCCAAGTTATGCCAAAATTGTGATTGAAATCCGTTCAGATTTAGATATAGGCTTCCCATATATTATCTTTCGCCCGAAATGGACTAATATGGTCCTACAAGCCCAGAGTTTTAGCCTCCAATTTGGTAAATTTTGCACAGGGAGTAAGATTTAGTTTGTAGCTATGCGTGCCAATTTAGTTGAGAAATCGATTCAGATTTAGAATATAGGCTCCTATTATATATCTTTCGCGCCGATATGGACTAATCATGGTCTATGAAGCCAGTAGTTTGCGCGCAATACTTGTTTGAAATTTTTGCATAGGACTACAATTAGTAGTGCCCAGTTAAGTGTGCCAAATTTTATTGAAATGCGATTCAGATTTTAGATATACTCCCATATATATCTTTCGCCCGATATGGACTATTTTTATATGGTCTAGAAGCCAGATTGTTGGGGGTTTGGGTGGGTTTTGGCCCAATTTGGTTTGAAATTTGCACTAAGAGCTACAGATTAGCATGCAGTTAAGATATGTGCCAAATTTAAGTTGAAATCGATTCAGAATGTTAGATATAGCTCCCGTATATATATCTTCGCCGCTATATGGACTATATAGGTCCTAAGCCCATAGCACCAGAGTTTTGGCCAATTTGTTTGAAATTTTGCACTAAGAGTACAATTAGTAGTGGGCAGTTAAGTGTGCCAAATTTGATCTGAAATCGGTTCAGATTTATATAAAGCTCCCATATATAGCTTCGGCCCGTATTTACAGCTCATATCGACCCAGAGACCAATTTTACATCCGATTTAGTTGAAATTGGCACAGGGAGTTAGATAGCACTTGTAGCTATGCGTGCCAATTTGTTGAAAATCGGTTTAGAATGTAGATATATGCTCCCTTATTATATGTTTTTCTGATTTCGACAAAAATGGTCAAAATACCAAACATTTTCCTTGTAAAATCGCCACTGCTTAGCCGAAAAGTTGTAAAACTGACTCTAATTTTCCTAAGCTTCTAATACATATATATCGAGCGATAAATCATAAATAAACTTTGCGAAGTTTTCCATTAAAATCTGCTTCAGATTTAAATCTTTTCCCAATATTATTTTTACTAACATTGTGTTCCACCCTAGTGCATTAAGCCGACTTAAATTTTGAGTCTATACATTTTGATAGAATCTATCAAATTCTGTCCAGATCGAGTGAATATTTAAATGATATGATTTGCGACAAAACCTTTATATATACGCGCCAACACATTTGACGAGATGTGATATGGTATCGAAATTTAGATCTACAAAGTGTGTGGCAGGGTATAATGATAGTCCGGACCGCTCCCGACTTTAGACTTCCTTACTTTTGATTTTTTATTAACATTGTGCTTCCACCCTAGTGCATTACCCGGCCTTAATTTTGAGTCTTATAGATTTTGTAGATGTCTATCAAATTTCTGTTCCAGATCGAATTAATTGTATTTGGGGACAACCTATTCTCTCCTCC
>PGFW01035091.1:973-15471 GCA_003123925.1 Haematobia irritans | reverse complement strand
AAGTAAAGAAAACATTTTTTTTTCGATTATAAAGAAATTTAAGATTTAAAAACGCTCACAATATAGCGTTAAGACTTATTTTGAGGATTAAAAGCTTTGGTTTAAAGTTTTGTTTTGGGAATTAAGAAAATATTGTTGTCATTATAATTTTATAATTTGGATTTTTTAAAGGCGTCGGAATCAAAAAATCCTTTAAGGAAAGGTTTCAAAAATCTTTGCGATCCAAATACAACTTTTCTTGAGTGTGGGTATATCAGTTTTAGATTTTGATGGGGCAATTTTGATATTTAATCACATCGCTCTTATAGTCAATACACCTGAAAAATATCTTTCAACGTTAGGTCAAAAGTTTACTCCGATTTACGTGAAATTTTGTGGAGATAGTAAGAATTAAAATTCTTACTACACTGAGAAAAATATTGTTGTGAGGCCAACGATTTCATGTCCTTAAAATACGAATGCAAATTTTGCTCAGCGTAGAAGACGCATTTCTCTAATATAAAGTCTTTTTCCTTGTCCAAAAGTCGATAAACTTTTCAATGAAAGTCGTGTTTGTCCTTTATAGATTAATGGATTGGACTTTTTAAAATGGGTATCATAACATGAAAGAAAATGTTTTTTTTGGCTAAGGTCAACTTGACTTTTAATAATCAGAAACTTTCTTTTTAAAATTAATGAAATGGTCTTTAAATTTGTTTCTTTTTTGCATCCTTGAGTACAAAGTAAAAAACCGTTCGCAAAAATATGACATGTTTTTCAACACTTTATTTTTAAACTTTGTAAAAACTCTTCGTCGTAGCGGCGGTAGTGGCTAATATATAGAATATTCAAGGGGTTTGACGATTAAGTAGGTCTCCCAAGCAAATCAGTTTCATCCGAGTACCCTTCCGAAGATAAATTTAAAGATTCTACTATGAAGACTTTAGATCAGAATCTGGGATTTATAAGAACCAAATTTTTGTTTGAGTTGTAGAGAAATCATAAACATATCGTGCAAATGATGAATTAACGCCTTGATTTGAAATCTTAAATCTGTAGATTTTTACCGCCATTATTTATCACAATGGACTGAATAGTCTAAGTGAGCCTGAATCTTAATCGGGCTGCCACCTTAACCTAACCTTTAACAATCTGAAAATTGTACTCTTCAGTTTCAAGCATTTCATGCAGCAGGTGCGAGCCTGCTTACACACTGAAAGAAGAGTTTTTTTCTGAGGAACGAAAATTTTTAGACAGGCCAAAGTTTCTTTTTACACAAATTTTAGAGGACAATTGTTTGAATCGCTTATAAAAAATTCGGATTGTTTGTTCTAAACGAAGATTATATGAAAGGGGAATTTTCGTTTTGTCTAAAATTTTTCATCCCGGAAGGGAAAATATTTTTTTTCTTTGAGATGTACCATCAAGAATCAGAAATCGAGCTAAATGCGTTCCTTAAATACCTCTAGATTTCAATTTCAGGCAAAATCGCGATTAGTTAATTACGAGTTTCTAGAAGCCCAGAAGTTAAATCGGAAAATCGGTCTATATGGGGGCTATACCAAAAGATTTAACGATTACGGCCCCACTTTCGCCCACACCTATTTGTAGGTTCTAGAAATATCTCCAGACTTTCAAATTTCCAGGAATCGAATAGTAATACAGTTTCTAGATGCCCAAGAAGTAAAAATCGGGTGGTGCGGTCTATTTGGGCTATACCAAAACATTAGGCCGATACACAACCATTTTCGACACATCTATTTGTTGGTCCTAAAATACACTTCTAAATTTCCAATTTCAGACAAATCGCGATAAAAACTACGGTTTTTAGAAGCCCAAAAGAAAGAAAATCGGGACCATCGGGTCTTATATAGGGGCTATACCCAAACATGGACCGAAAAGACACCATTTCAAACACACTTTTTTCGTTGGTTCTAAAATACCCTTAGATTTTCAATTTCAGGCCAAATCGCGATTAGTAAATTACAGTTTCTAGAAGCCCAAGAAGTAAAATCGGGAGATCGGTCTATATGGGGGCTATACTAAAAGATTGGACGATACGCCCCATTTTCGCCACACCTATTTGGGTCTAGAATACCTGTAGATTTTGTTGTACTTGACTCTGAAGCAAGTTTTTAAATTTATCTTCTTTTTTTCAGTTTTTAATACCCACGACCATAAAATGGTGATGGGGGTATAATAAGTTTGTCATTCGTTTTTGTAACACACCGAAATTATCGATTTCCGACTATATAAAGTATATATTCTTTGATTCAGGGAAGGAATATTAATACCCTGCTCCACACTGTGGAGAGCAGGGCATATGCTTTGGCAACACCCAGAAGGAGACGAGATTAGATTACATGGTATGTCTTGCAATAATTGCTTCAGGGCTGGGTCCCTAAGTCGATCTTAGCCATTGTCCGTCTGTCTGTGAACACGTTTTTGTGATCAAAGTCTAAGCGTTCGCAGTTTTAAGTTCCAATCGACTTCAAATTTTTGACACAAAGGAATAACGGAAAAAATGTTTTCTGTTTTGGGGGCAGAATTAGAACCCCTAATTGATTTTGGAAGTAACTGGTTCGGATAGACATAGCTCCCATATTATAATCTTTTCGCCCGACATGCACTTAACATATTATGGCCCCACATGTTAGAAAATTATGTTTTCTCATATGTTTCCAATATAAAACAAAAATGTGGTTTCGGGCACAATTTTTAAACGTAATATTATGTTGTTGAATTTTTATTCAGAGAGAACCGACAGAGAGCAGAGAGTATAGAGAAAGAAAGCAGATATGGAAAACGGAGGTGTGACGAAAAGATATACCAACATAAACATCAAGAGAATCCAAGAGTAGCAATTTTCTGTGAAACCGCTTGTATGTTTGTTTTTATGATAAGGCCAAACAATTTGATATTTGCTTAAGTTAAATATTATTTTTAATTTGAATATTAGAATTGAGTATTCGGAGTAAGGAGAATAGACATTTCGGAACCAAGAGAACGGACCATTTGAAGAAAAACAAGTATATTACGGCCGTAAGTTTTCGGCCAGGCCGAAGCTTAGTACCCTCATCATGGGATTGCCCGTAGAAACTCATCTAAACCTGCCATCCAAACAATTCGAATTTTAGTAAGTTGCGGTAACGCTTGCCCGATGCGCAAGCTATCTAAAACCTCTAACACCATTCTTATAAATTGTAATGTAAGTCCATAGTCGGTATATATTAAATCAAAAACAAAGATATATACGGCCGTTAAGTTCGGCCAGGCCGAATCTTTATGTACCCTCCACATGCGATTGGTAGAAATTCTAACGAAAGACTGTCATCACACAATCGAAATTACTTGGGTTTGCGATAACACTTTGCCCGATTGGCAAAGGTATCGCTTAAAACTTTTTAACACTGTCTTCTAAAATCTGTAAGTTAGCCCATTATGGGGTATATATTAAACAAAAAAAGCCGATTAAATACGTAGTTATAATTCTAGTTTGACAAAAATTTTCTATAGAAATAAACATTTTGGACAAAATTCTTCTATAGAAATGAAACCTTGACAAAAATTTTCTATAGAAATAAAAATTTTGACAAAAATTTTCGTATAGAAATCAAATTTTGACAAAATTTTTCCTATAGGAAATAAACCTTGACAAAATTTTCTATAGCAAAATAAAATTTTGACAAAATTTTCTATGGAAAAGTAAAATGTTTGACAAAATTTTTCTATAAGCAATACAATTTTGACAAAAATTTCTATAGAAAATAAAAATGTTGACCAAAATATTGTATAGAAATAAAAATTTTGACAAAATTTTGTTTATTAGAAATAAAATGTGACAAAATTTTTGCTACAGAAATAAATTTTTTACAAAATTTTTCTATAGAAATAAAATTTTGACAAACATTTCTATAGAAATAAACTTTTTGGACAAAACCTTTTCTATAGATAATGAAATTTTACAAAAACTTTCATATAGTATAAAATTTGACAAAATTTTTCTATGGAAAATAAATTTAGGTAGATTACAAAATTTTCTATAGAAATAAAAATTTTGGACAAAATTTTCTATGGAAATAAACATTTTGACAAACATTTGTATAGAAATAAACTTTTTTTGGACATAAAACTTTCTATAGAAATGAAATTTTGACAAAACTTTCTATAGTAATAAAATTTTGACAAAATTTTTCTATAGAAAAATAAAGTTTTCGGTTAGATTATTTTTTGGGCCGATATGGACCAAATTTTGTGCTAATAAGTCATTGTAATATATAACTACCAGACCGATATGGGACCAATTTTACATGCGCTGTTAGAGGCCATATATTTGACAAAAATGCTTACCAAATTTCAACCGCTATTCGATGACTTTTCGCTCCTCCAAGAAGGTTCTCGGACGTTCAAATCTGGGGGACGGTTTTAATTATAGGGAACTATATATTAATTATGGACCGCATATGACAATTTTTTTGCCATGGTTGTTAGAGACTATATCACTAAACACCATGTACCAAATTTTCAACTGGATCGGATGAATTTTGCTTCTTCCAAGAGGGCTTCCGGGAGTTCCAAATCTTGGCGGATCGGTTTATATGGGGGCCTATATATAAATTATGGGACGATAATGGGACCAATTTTTTGTATGGTTTATATGAGGAGGCCGCTAACTAACATCGGCGCTACCAAAATTTCAACCGGATCGCGATGAATTTTGCCCTCCAAGAGGCTCCGGAGTTCAAATCTGGGGCATCGGTTTATATGGGGCTATATATAATTATGGGACCGATATGGAACCAATTTTTTGGCATGGTTGTTAAAAACAGATATACTAAGACCAGCTACTAAATTTTTTCAAACCGGATCGGATGAATTTTGCTCCTCCAAGAGGCTCCGGTGGTTAATCTGGGGATCGGATTTATATGGGAGCTATAATATAATTATGGACCGTATATGAACCAATTTTTGCATGGTTGTTAAGAAGGCCGTTATACTTTAACAATCAGGCTACCAAATTTCAACCGGGATCGGTATGAATTTTGCCCCTCCAAAAGTCTCGGAGGTCAAATCTGGGGATTTCGGTTTATATGGGGGCCTATATTATAATTCATGGACCGGATTATGGAACCAATTTTGATGGTGTTTTAAGACCACATACTAAAACATCAGGTACCAAATATCAATCGGATCGGTATGAATTTTGCCCTCCAAGAAAAGGCTCCGGAAGGTCAAATCTGAGGCGATCGGTTTTATATGGGGGCCTAATATTATAATTATCGGACCGATATGACCAATTTTTGGCATGCGTGTTTAGAGGACCGTATACTAAGGACCACGTACCAAATTTCAACCGGATCGGATGAATTTTGCTGCTCCGGGAGCGCTCCCCAAGCAAATTTGGGGATCGGTTTTATTATGGAGGGCCTATTACGTTAACGTGGTTCCGATATGGCCCATTTCAATACCATCCGACCTACATCAATAATAACTACTTGTGCCAAGTTTCAATGTCGATATGCTTGTTTCGTTTCGTGAAGTTACGCGTGATTCTCCACAGACGGACGCGACAGCCGCGACAGACGGACAGAACGGGACAGACGGAAAGACGGACAGACGGACGGACGGACGGACATTGCTTAGATCGACTCAAGAATTTTCACCACGACCCAGAATACTATATACATTATGGGGCTCTTAGAGCAATATTTACGACTGTGTTAAAACGGAAAAATGACAAAGTAATATACCCCCATCCTATGGTGAGGGGTATAATAATATACCCCCATCCCACTATGGTGGAGGGTATAAAAAGGCCGATTAAATACGTATATTAATCTTAGTTTGACATAAATTTTCTATTTAGGAAATAAAATTTTGAACAAAATTTTCTATAGAAATGAAACCTTGACAAAATTTTCTTATAGAAATAAAATTTTGACAAAAATTTTATAGAAATTAAAAATTTGACAAAACTTTTCTATAGAAATAAAAACTTGACCAAAATTTCTATAAAAGAAATAAAAATGTTGACAAAAATTTTCTATGGAAGTAAAGATGTTGACAAAATTTTCTATAGCAATACAATTTTGACAAAAATTTTCTATAGAAATAAAATTGTTGAACAAAATATTTGGTATTAGAATAAAATTTTGACAAAATTTTGGTTATAGAAATAAAATGTTGACAAAAAATTTTTCTACAGAAATAAATTTTTACAAAATTTTTCTATAGAAATAAAATTTTGGACAAACATTTCTATTAGAAATAAACTTTTGACAAAACTTTCTATAGAAATGAATTTTAAACAAAACTTTCTTAGCTAATAAAAATTTGACAAAATTTTCTATGAAATAAAGTTTAGGTAGATTACAAAAATTTTCTATTAGAAATAAAATTTTTGACAAAATTTCATGAAATTAAAATTTTGACAAAATTTGTATAAGAAATAAAACTTTGGACAAAACTTTCTTATTTAGAAATGAAATTTTGGACAAAACTTTCTAATAGTAATAAAAATTTTGACAAAATTTTCTATGGAAATAAAGTTTTGGTAGATTATTTTTGGCGATATGGACCAAATTTTGTGTAATAAGTCATGTATATATAACTACAGACCGATATGGACCAATTTTTACATGGCTGTTAGAGGCCATATATTGACAAAATGCTACCAAATTTCAACCGTTATCGGATTGACTTTTGCCTCCTCCAAGAGGTTCCCCAGACGTCAAAATCTCGGCGGACGCTTTATATGGGAACTATATATAATTCATTGGACGATAGGACCAATTTTTTGCATGATGTTAAGAGACCATATACTTAACACCACTGTACCAAATTCAAACTTGGATCGGGATGAATTTTGCTCTTCCAAGAGCTCCGGAGTTCAAATCTGGGGATCGGTTTATATTGGGGGGCTATATAAATTAATGGCGACCGATACTGGAACAATTTTGTATGGTTATGCAGAGGCCGCTAAAACTTAACATCGGGTTACCAAATTTCAACCGGAATCGGATTGAATTTTGACCCTCAAGAGGCTCCGGAGGTCAAAATCTGTCTGGGATCGGTTTATATGGGGCTATAATAAATTTATTGATCGATTATGGACCAATTTTTTGCATGGTTGTTAAAAAACAGTATACTAAGGACCACGGTACTAAATTTCAAACCGGGATCGGTATTGAATTTTTGCTCTCCAAAGAGGCTCCGGTGGTTAAATCCTTTGGGGATCGCTTATATGGGAAGCTATATATAATTATGCGACCGATATTCCAACCAATTTTTTGCATGGTTGTTAGAGGCCGTATTACTAACATTCAGGTACCAATTTTTTCAACCGGATCGGATTGAATTTTGCCCCTCCAAAAGTCTCCGGAATGGTCAAATCTGCGGGGATCGGTTTATATGGGGGCTATAATTATAATTTATTTGGACGATATGCGACCAATTTTTTTGCATGGTTGTTAGAGCACCACATACTAACATCAGGTACCAAATATCAATCGGGATCGGCATGAATTTTGCCCCTCCAAAGAGGCTCCGGAGGTCAAATCTGGGGATCGGTTTATATGGGGGCTAATATATAATTATGGACCGATATGGACAATTTTTGCATGGTTGTTAGAGACCGTATAACTAAGACACTCGTTACCAAATTTTCAACCGGATCGGTTATGAATTTTGCTGCTTCCGGGAGGCGTCCCAAGCCAAATTTGGGGCATCGGTTTATATGGGGGCTATACGTAAACGTTTGGTCCGATATGGCCCATTTTCAATACCAATCCGACCTACATAATAATAAACTTACTTGTTGCAAGTTTCAAGTCGATAGCTTGTTTCGTCGGAAGTTAGGCGTTGATTTCCACAGACGGGACGGACAGCCGGACAGACGGACAGACGGAACCGGACGGACGGACCATTCGCTTAGATCGACTCAGAATTTTCACCACGACCCAGAATATATTATACTTAATTGGGTCTTAGAGCAATATTCGACTTGTGTTTACAAACGGAATGACAAAGTTAATATACCCCCATTCCTATGGTGGAAGGTATAAAAAGATCGATCCCAATACGTATATAATCAGTTTGGAAAAGTAGACTTAAAATTTTGACAACATTTTCTACAGAAATAAAATTTTAACAAAATTTTCTATAGAATTAAAATTTTCACAAAATTGTTCTATAGAAATAAAAATTTTGACAAAATTTTCTATAGAAAGAAGATTTTGACAAAAATTTCTACAGAAATAGAATTTTAACAAAATTTTCTATAGAAATAAACTTTTGACAAAATTTTCAATAGAAATAAAATCTTGGTAGATTATTTTTGGCTTCGAGTGGCAAACCATGATTCATGAACGAATAAAAATTTTCAACAAAATTTTCTCTAGAAGATAAAATTTTGAAAAAATTTTCTATAGAAATTAAAATTTGACAAAAATTTTCTATTAGAAATAAAATTTTTGACAAAATTTTCTATAGGTAAATAAAATTTTTGGCTAGATTATTTTTGGCTCTTCAGTTGGCAAAACCATTGATTATGAAACCGATTACGGTACCAATTTTTTTGTGTGATTGCCGACCAATTTTGCTATGGTTTGATAGCCGACCATATACTAACACCACGTGCCTAATTTGAACCGGATCGGATGAATTTTGTTCCTTCCAAGATGGGCTTGGAGGTTCAAAATGTGGAGAATGTTTTTATTATGGCGGCCTTATATATAATTTATGGACCGCATATGGATCAATTCTGGCACGGTGTTAAAGATCATATGCTAACACCATATGTTCCAAATTTACAACCGGATTGCGATGAAAATTTTGCTTCTCTTTGGAGACTTCGCAAGCAAATCTTGGGGACCGGTTTTTACTATGGGGGCCTATATATAATTATGAACCGATGTGGACCCAATGTTTGCATGGTTGTTAGAGACATATTACCAATATCATGTTTACCAAATTTCCAGGGCGGAATTTCGGAATGAAATGCTTCTCTTTTGAGGCTCCGCAACCCAAAATTCTGGGATCGAGTTTTATATGGGCGCCATATATAGTTCATGCGACCGATGTGGACCACTTTTTGCACGTGTTGTTAGAGACCATTATACCAATACTTGTACCAAATTTCAAGGCCGGATCGGTATGAAATATGCTTCTTCTTTGAAGGCTCCACAATGCCAAATTCTGGGGATCGGTTTATATGGGGGCTTATATTAATTATGGACGATGTGAAACCAATTTTTTGCCATGGTTGTTAGAGACCATATACCAACACCATGTACAAATTTCAGCCGGATCGATGAAATATGCTTCTTCTCTTTAGAGGCTCCACAAAAAGCCAAAATCTGGGATCGCTTTATTTATGGCGGGCTATATATAATTATTGGACCGGATGTGAACCAATTTTTGCATTGCGTTTCTTAGAGACCACATACCAAACACCATGCACCAAATTTCAGCCGGATCGGATGAAATTTTGCTTCTCTTTTAATTGTCCGCAGCCAAATCTGGGGATCGTTTATATGGGGGCTATATTATTAATTTATGGACCGATTGTGGTCCAATTTTTGCATGGTTGTTAGAGACCATATACCAACCCATTATACCAAATTTTCAGGCCGCGATCGGATTGAAATATTCTTCTGTTAGAGGCTCCACAAGCCAAATCTGAGGGTCCCTTTTTATATGGGGGCTTAACGTAAAGTGGGACCGATATGGCCCATTTTCAATACCATCGCACCTACATCGATAACAACTACTTGCTTTGCAAAGTTTTCAACAGTAAAGATTAGTTGTTTCGTTTCGGAAGTTAGCGTGATCTTCAACAGACGGACGGACGGCACGCGAACATGCTTCAGATCGACTCAGAATTTCACCACGACCCAGATATATATACTTTATGGGCGTCTTAGAGGCAATATTTCGATGTGTTACAAACGGGAAATGGACAAAGCTTAATATACCCCCATCCTAATGATGGAGTGTATAAAAACAAGTAAGGAAAGTCTTAAAGTCGGACGTGGGCCGACTTATTATACCTGCACCACTTTGTTAGATCTAAATTTTCGATTACCACACCCATCCGTCACATGTGTTGGGGGCTATTATATAAAGGTTTTGTCCCAAATACATACATTTTAAAATATCACTCAATCTTGGACAGAATTTTGATAGAGTTTTACAAATTCTATAGACTTCAAAATTATAAGTTCGACTAATGCCACATTTTAAATCTGAAGCAATTTTAAGCGAAACTTCGCAAAGTTTATTTAATTGATTTACTCTCGATATATTATGATTAAGAAAGTTTTAGGAAAAATTAGAGTCATTTTTTCTTACAACTTTTCCACTAAGCAGCTGGCGATTTTTACAAGCGAAAATTTTGTTATTTTGACCATTTTTTGTCGAATTCAGGAAAACTATATTATATGGAGCCTATATCTAAATCTGAACGATTTCAACAAAGTTGCACGCATAGCCCTATATATACTAATTCTACTCCCGGATGCCTGCAAATTCAATAAATCGGGAGCAACAAAAAACTTGTCCTCTGTGGTCATATGAGATGTAAATCGGGATCCTCTGCGAACGATATAATATGGGCAGCTATATCTAAATCTGAACCGATTTCAATAAAATTTGGCGCACTTGACTACACTATAATTGTACTACTAGCTTGCAAAATTTCAACCAAAATTGGGGTAAAAACTCTGGCTTCTGGGGGACCGGTATTAGTCCAAGTATCGCGGCGAAAGATTATATATGGGAGCTATTATCTAAATCTGAACCGATTTCAATAAAAATTTTGGGCCACACTTGAACTATAGTACTAAGTTTCTTCTTTGTGCAAAATTTTAAGCAAATTTAGGGTTAAAACTTCTGGGCTCTCTGGGGCCATATTAAGTCCCATATCGCGGCAAAGTATAGTATAATGGGGAGCTATATCTAAATCTGGACCGATTTTCTTCCAAACATCAATAGGGTTCTATTCTGAGCTAAAAACACATGACTTGTGCCAAATTTGGAATTGTCAATTGGACTAAAAAACTGCGACCTAGACTTTGGATTACAAAATGTGTTCACGCGACTGAGAGTTTTTGCCAAAGACACCATGTAGTCGTATCTCGTCTCCTTCTGGGTGTTGCAAAACATATAAAGGGTGATCGCGTTTCAAAATTTGCGCAAGGGAAAAACGCGTTGTAAATTCTGTGGAAATCGGTTTGTTTAAAAAATCCAAATTAAATTTCTTTTTCAAGTTCAATTAGCTATAAAAATTCAGGAAAAAATATTAACAGTTAGGCTTTCGCTTTTCCAAATCGAATTTGCCGGCTCACGTTCGACACCTGCCAATCAGCATTTTGTTACAGCCACCTTTGCCCACCTTCTTTCGCCGCAGAAAGCCAGTTTGCCTTGAACTGCTGCCCTCATCCTTAGCCCAGTTTTTTTTTTTGGTCTTTCTTTAGGTTCCGCTTGACAATAGCCCAGTTATTTTCTCAATTGGCGGCAAGCTCTGGTGTGTTGGCGGAGGCGTTTCTCTGTCCTTGGAACCCACCTGCACGTTGTTGGGGCGTTACCACATCCATGGCCCTTTGTAACCGTAATGGCAAGATGCCAAATCCGGCCAAAAACAGTCGGGAACAACCGCTGTTTCTTCAGAAAGGCAGCAGACGGTTTATCAAACACTCTTTACGTAAATTCTTGGGTGACAGTTCCCGGAAGCTAATGAAAAATGCTGTGGCTTTGAAAACACAGGTACAGATGGCTTGCCAAACCAGATATTTCTTTGCGAACTTTTGACAGTTTACGGGTGTGCTTTTGAAAATATCTTGCTACCTTTCCCCTTCCTTTTGCGTATTAAAACTCACTGTCCCGGAAGCTGCTTGTAGTCGGCTTTGACGTAGGTTTTCGTTCGTCCATTACCACGCAGTCAAACTCGTCAAGCATCGTTCAGTGTACAGCCTCGGGATCGTGCCTTGGCCGTCATTTATTTTGTTTATCATCGCGATTTTGGAGTCACTACCTTTCTTGTAAGTCGACTCATTAGTCCCGGGCTCGTTTTTTGGCTTCAATGCACGGTATTGTTAGACGATTACACCCAGCCTTAGCTTATTTGCGGGCCATCTCGGAGGAGAGAGAGGTTTAGGGGTTTCGCCTTGAAAACTTACCGGCAACTTCTCTTTGTCGTCTCAGACGGCTTCCGGTTTTCGATTTCTCCCCGCATCCAGACTTCCTGGGCTGTCGACCAAACCGTTCCCCAAAACACTTTAATTACATTTCTTGTAACGGTTGATTTGGCAACTTTTCAGGTTAGGTTTTGCCAGCTTTGCGCTGCGAGTACCCTCGGATTTCCGCGATGCGCGAGCAAAATTTTGATACCGCTGCTCTTCTTGCTTGGACGCATTTTGACAACTGAAGAGTGAATTCCAAAATCAAAATAACAATTCAACATTCTACACACACACACCTTCAAAATGAAGTTGGTGTTCAGGTTTTTAAACGCAAAATTGAAAAGAAATTACGTTTTCAAAGTTTATATTGACCAAATTTTTGGACCCGTATCATCCTTTAATTACCCTGTTCCACAGTGCTGGCGCAGGTCTATAAAAAAATGTTTTTTAACTGTTTGAAAATTGTTTAAAACGAAGGACTACTAGTAAAAATTGTGATAGTAATCAAAAATGTATCAAGTCGCCAAACAGACCTAATATGAATTTAAATTATTATTATGGCTTTCACAGGACAGCTAGAATTAAAATGAATACAATTTAAAATGATTTGCATTTTTAAGCTGAAATAAGCCTAATATATAAGAATATATATAAAGCCATAAATTCCAATGCTAACTCTTTTGATAAAAAAAAATAGTTTTTTTTAGAAATTTTTTTAGCTTTTTTAGCTTTTTTTTTGGCAAATCTAGCGGTTTTTGGTGAAACAATTCTTGCAACACTGACCTACTGAATTATATTTTATAAGTCGGTTTTTGTTTGCGGAAGATACATTTATTTTCAATCAATTTCATTGTTGTATAATTTAATTTAAAAGAAAAGTATTTTTCCATTTCGCGTAAGTTTGTTTCATCCTGTATATTTTGCCCTCCATGGACATACAAGCCTGAATAATAAATAAAAGCATGGTAATAATAAAATGTACAAATACAATGAAATGCAGAAAATTTCATCTCCTGATTTATGAATTGAAATTTACATCCGGACGCTTGTGTAAGGGGTTAAATAAAAATTAATATGAAAAATTCGCTTATCTCCAATTTCAATCTATCATAAATCATTGCGTTTGTTTCCTTCTTCGGGGAATTTGTACACACAATACATTTTACAGATAAGACAGGCACTTCCTTACATTTGTATATCCCTTTTTCTGGTCTGTGCTGCTATGTTGTGTGCTGAGGAGGATCCTGCCTAGAATCAATGGAAGCGGATATGTATAAGGCTGTAGTACCTGAAACATGTACGAATTCTATGCCAACGACCATGGAACACATACGAATGTTTCCAAGCCTAGGTTTTGCCTACAGTATAGAGGAAAGTTTTTTATTATTAAATTTCTAAAAATTATTCAATTTCTTTAATGAAAACAAAAAAATAAAGAATCGAAATCTATCCAAGCGTCCCTTAGCAGACCTAGATAAAATAAAAAAGAAAATAGAAATACCCACACACATTTTGTGAAAGCCACTGGGTGAGAGGGCAACAGAAGAAAAATGAATGGACGCGCACTCAGGCACTTTGTTAGGGGGGTTGAAAGTTACATTGGTTTCCAGCACTGCGTGAGCTTAATGTCTAAAGCGGGGACAGCAGGCAACAATAACGACAACGACAACCCCAACTCTCTAAATTCACGCATATGATGATTGTTTTTTGTTATAGGAAACCAGGACACGGAAGTTCTTGTTGCTTACGAAGCAACATGTCGCCGAATGTTCGTTTGTTCTGTTGTTGTTGTTGTTTTTTTTTTTATAGTCCGCGTAAATGCTGCTCTCCCATTATGCTATCACTTACGCATTTTCTTTTGCTGTACTTTGTAGCCGCCACATTGTCTATAGAGCCAAGAATAACGCTATGGGCAATGTTTAGCAAAGCAACAGAGATTACAAATACGAGTAATCTGATGTTATTGGCTAACGAGGTACACGCGATAAGTGCAGTTCATTATTTTAAAGGATTTTGAAAAATATTGAACTACTACTTTAGGGATTTACTTTTTATTGGCAACTCCATTCGTTGCAAAAAATGCAACACTATAACACAGCTGACTGCCTTTTGTTAGTTTGTGTTATTCTATAATTGTAAATACAAATGTTTTTCTCTTCATAACAAGTGGATATTTCTGATTTTTGTTGCTATATTCCCCGCAAAAGAAAATACAGGTTCGTTCTCTGCTGATGTCGGCTTGTTAAAAAAAGAAGTTACCTATGTTATGTATTTTTGATTTATTAATATTTTAATATATTTTTGAAAATCAATAATTTATTTTATAAGAGAACCATATCG